>WOVY01004694.1:282500-385437 GCA_013436015.1 Rhipicephalus annulatus
AGGTAGTTCTATCCACAATTTCTACAAAAAAATTCTGTCTCGTTTTCTCTGCCAAAGCCTACAGGCTGACAGCTGGAGGACGCTGCGACAAAATAATTCATCGGAATGAGCTCTGGGAAATAGCAATTGCAAGATTAAAACGTAACGAGTAGTGTGACACCGCACGTTAACGATACATTACGTTACCCTTTACCGCTCCGAAATTGTAAAGAGTACGTTACGAAGTTACCGAAAAAAATAATGGGTTACCGGCTACAGCGTTACTTGTAACGCGTTACCGCCATTACTGGTTGTCGTCGCCTCCCTGTGTCCATGTGTGCATGCTTAAGGTTTAGTGACCAGTTGCATACCTCCTCTATTGATTACACTTGCAATTTCTTCATTTAGGTTTTTTTGGATTATTGATTAAGTTTATGGAAACACTTCACTTGGTTATTTTGTTATTTTTATAATGTCATGGTGAATAAATGTTATTTAATGCAATCGAAATAAGAAAACACTCTTCCGTTGTGGAAGAAAGATCTAGTGTGAGAGCACGAGGTGCACAAAAAATTTAGAAACGCTTCTTAAGTATAAAACACGTGAATATAAAACAACGTTAACTATTGTTTTCTACTGCAGGTGCCAATTCGTAGCCAATCATTCAGAGCTTTCATAGCCTCTGGATCACGGGCCACATAAACTAGTCATTTTGTGAAGTCGTTCACTGTTCTGCACCAAACTATTTCAGAAGTAACACGACCTCTATCTCATACCACAAAAAATTATCTTCAGAGAACCATTTCATTTAACCAGAGGTTCTGGTGTTAAATGTTGCTATTTCAACCTGAACGTAGCAACGTTTAACGCCAGAACCTCATCTAGTGACGCAAGTCTAACTGTACTATTCGAGGAGCTAGAAGGCGTTAAATGGGATATAACAGGGCTCAGTAAGGTTAGGAGGACAGATGAGGCCTCTACAGTGCTACAGAATGGGGACGTTGTTTGCTAACGTGGCTTGGCTGACAGAAGAGAACTCGACGTTGATTTACTTATTTACAGAAGTATAGCTGGTAAAATAGAAATATACCATAGCAATATTAAAAGGGTGGTAATTATCGTAATTAAACTCATTAAGATATACAAGATGAAGGTGGTACAGGCTTACGCGCCTAAATCCAGTCATGATGACGCGCAAGTTGAAAGCTTCTACGAGGACGTAAAATCGGCGTTGAGTGAGGTTAAAACACAGTATACTATACTGATGGATGACTTCAACGCCAAGGTAGGAAATAAGCCGGCTGGCGGCCAGGGGGTAGGAGATTAGGGCATCAGTACTAGAAATGTCGAAAGGGAGTTATTAGTATATTTCGGACAATGTAAATATTTTAGGATCTTGAATGTCTTTTACAGAAACGAGGAAAACGTAAGTAGACATAGAGGAGCCCTAATGGCGAAAATAAAACGAAATAGACTTTACAATGAGTGCACACCCAGGTATCGTGCTGGATGTGGAAGTGCTTGACAAGGTACGATGCAACGATCATAGATAGTAAGGTCTCGAATTCGCCTAGACGTGACGAAGGAACGACAAAAACTGATACGCAAGAAGCCAATCAATGCGCTACCACTGACAGGGAAAGTACAGAAATTCAGAGTCTCGCTTGAGAACAGATACTCTGCTCTTATCGAGAAAAACAGCCTTAGCGTGGACGCAGTGAATCATAATCGAACGATTATAGTGAAGGAGTGTGCAGTGGAAGTTGGAGGTATGGCTGTTAAGCAGGACACCAGCAAGATGTTCCAGGAGACAAAGAATCTCATTAGGAAGTGTCACATCAAGAAAGCCTTAACTCAACAGGCAAAATAGAAGTGGTAGAAATTTCGAAGTTGAATAATAAGCGTGAGGTATCAATTGATTGATATGTGGGGTTTAACGTCCCAAAACCACTATATGATTATGAGAGACGCCGTAGTGGAGGACTCCGGAAAGCGTGAGGTATCAAATGTTCCAAAAAATGATAAAATAGTTAAAATAGTAGCGAAGTTTTAAAGATATTTGTACAGTAGCCGAGACAACCACGATGATAATGCAAACATTTTGAGTAGCCTACATGACATTCCACCACTAAAGACAGAAGTCAGAAAAGCCTTGGAGGGATTGCAAAGAGGTGAAACTGTTGGTGAGGATTGGGTAACATCAGATCTGCTACAAGGCGTAGGACAGATTGTGTTAGAAATACTAGGCCCCCTGTTTACGAAGTGTCTCCTGATGCGGAGGGTACTAGAATCTTGGAAGAATGCTAACATTATTTTAATAAATAAGAAAGGAGATGACAAGGACTTGAAGAATTACAGGCCTATCAGCTTGCTCATATCGTATACAAGCTATTTACAAAAGTATTTGCTAACAGAATGAAGACAACTATAGGCAATCAACTAAAGGAACTAGCAGTACTTTTAACAGGCTACCCAACAATCTACCACATTCATATTGTCAATCAGGTAATAGAGAAATCCTCAGATTACAGCCCACCACTATACATAGCCTCCAAAGATTACGAGAAGGCATCGGACTTAAGAAAAATGTCAGCAGTCATGCATACACTGCAAAATCAGGGCGTCGACAAAGCATAAGTAGGCATTCTGCAAGAAATATAAAGAGGATGAACTGCCACTATAGTGCTCCATAAAGAAAGCGAGAGAATATCAGTCAAAAACAGTGTTATACTCGGGGATACAATTGCTGCAATGCTATTTACCGCGTGTTTACTGGAGTTTTTCAGAGGTCTATAGAATTGGAAGAGTTAAGGATAAAAGTTAATTGAGAGTCTTAGTAACCTGCGCATCGCCGATGACTTTGCATTGCTGTGTAACTCAGGGTACAAATTGCAACTCATGATTACAGGATAAGTCCTTAGTTAGGTCTTAAAATTAATCTGCAGAAAACAAAAATAATGTACAACAACCTTTGAAGAGAACAGTACTTAGAAGTAAGTGATAATGCACTTGAAGTTGTAAAAAATTACGTGTACTTAAGCCCGGTAATAACCACGGAGCCGTGCTATGAGATTTATGTAACTAGAAAAATAGGAGTGAGGTAGAGCACAATCAGCAAGCACTCTCAAATCATGACTGGCATATTACCACTATCCCTCAAGAGAAAGGTATATAACAGCTGCATCTTGCCGGTACCTTCCTACGAAGCAGGAACCTGGGGGCTCACAAATAAGGTTCCGCTTAAATTGAGGACGACACAGCGAGCAATGCAGGGGAAAATGATAGGTGTAACCTTAAGAGGCAAGAAGAGAGCGGATTGGATGAGGGAACCTTCAGGGGTTAAGGATATCTCATTTTAAATCAAAAAGAAGAAATGGACAAGGTCCGGGCGTGTAGCACGTAGGCAGGATAACCACTGGTCATTAAGGATAACTGACTGGATTCCCATAGAAGGCACGCGGCTTAGGGGGAGACAGAAAGTTATACGGGCAGAGAAGGTCAAGAAGTTTGCGGGTATAATGTGGCAGCAGGAAGCATAGGAACGGTGTTGACTGGCGGAACATGTGAGAGGCTCTTGTCCTGCAATGGACGTAGTCCCGTTGATTTATGATAACGACGACGATGATGATGATGATTGTTTCATTGAGCCTCTAAACGCGTCTTCATGGAAGCGCCTTGACGTAAGACATTGTGCGCGTCTCCCGCTTCAGGCAGTCTTATAAACCTGTGCTCATGGTCCCAGGCCACTTAGGTCACAAGAATTGATCCCTAATTTGTAAGAACTGGGGGTACCGCAAGCAATGAACATGGTGCTCAGAATGATGAAGCGGATGAGGACGCGATGCGCTCCATCGTTTTTACACTGCTCTTCTATTAGAAGTGCTGACGCCCATGCAGCTGCATTACATCAGGCCAGGAAATCCATGCGATCTAGCGTGCAGCCCTGTTTTGTGAAAGTATTGTGATAGTGACTGCTAAAATGTCTTGATCCGGGGATACCATTATTATTCTTCAGATTGGTCACCTTCCCAATTTTACATTTATAAGCGAACTTTATTGCACCGCCTTTACACCGGGCATGTGCAGAGCAAGGGACAAGCATCTGTTGCGGCTTCATAAGTGCAGTACTTGAGACACTAATTATTTCCCTCAAATTGCTGATTCAGAGCGGAATGAATCGCCTCTAGAAGAGTCACCCAGACCACAGTTCTTCGGCTTTCTCCATCCGATAAAGATTATACGGAATGAAGCTGCCACACGGCAGCTTGGCACACTGTTTACGAAGGGGACAGAAAACTAGCAATGAGGGATCGCTTGATTCGATAAGGAAGATATTTTTTGTCGTAGGGTAGGATTGAGCTCCACGAAGAAGCCATGATCTCATTTGGAAGCTTTGCGAGAAACAGCTTTGGTCTCCTCCGTTCATTGCGGTTACATTTTCCTTGCATCCACCGATGCCGAACGAAGCAAGTATTATCTGCCCATTGAAACGAAAGTACCATGAAGTAGAACGTAAAACGTAGCCTTCAGTGCGTTTGTATAAAGTATACTCCGTTCGTTTCAACATTGCCTTTTTCCTTGCGGTTACCGATGCCGAACGAAGCAAGTATTATCTGCACATTGAAAACAAAGTATTATAAAGTAGAACGTAAAACGCACGCCTTCAGTGCGTTTGTATAAAGGTATATTCCGTCCGTTTCAGCATTGCCATTTTCCTTGCGGCCATTGATGCCGAACGAAGCAAGTATTATCTGCACATTGAAAAGAAAGTATCATGAAGTGGAATGTAAAACGCACGTGTTCAGTGCGTCTGCATACAGGTATACTGTGTTCGTTTCAACATTCCTGCTTATTATTTCACTTCGCTGATTTTACCTTTCACAATTATACAAACTACCACGCTCAGCTGCTCTGTTATCAGAAAATAACACAGCTGCTCTGTATTTTTCTACATTGCAGTTTTCAAATACTTTCAAATATTTAATGAAACAACGCAATATTTATTCGTAATGACGTCATACTAGCGTACTGACGCACCAATCACGAAATTTTGGTCCCGATGCTTCTCGGGCTTACGAAGGGAGTTCTGTTTCAATTTAAACGCGCAAGCGTCAACTTGTTTTCCCACAAGCTCATAATTCATTACGTCTTCTTCAAGACACAAGACACAGACCGTTATCAATTTGCGATTGCAGCTCGTGGTGTGGCCATTCTGGAGAATGTCGAACTGACGACCATGGTGAGCGTCATCGTGGCGCTCATGGTGTGCACGGCCCTCTTCTGCCTCGTCCTTAGGCTCTTCAGCAAGTGAGTACGGCTATGCATTTCACGCATGCGCTTCACTTACTACCTGGTTTGACAACTGCATTGAATGACCATTGCGCGTTATTTTGCACAAGATCTTCAAGCTCCTATGGTTCAATATTTACCACTATTAGTAGAGACTATATTACTTGAAACATATTGGTACCGACACTTTGTACTGTCAAACGAATGCTTTCTTTCATTTGTATCTCTTGACGTCCGTTATTCTTAAAGCCAAAAAACGTCAGACGCAGCAGCCCTCCGCTTTTATATGGATATTTTCGCTGTAGCACTGTCTATTTTGTTATTAAACACACAAAACGGCAGCGTTAACAGGCCTATAAGTGGTACTGAAACCCATCTGTAAAACAGTCTATAAACGCCACAGTAAATTTTAAAAAAGACCTTTCTTAATCTCGAAAAAAGAGTAGTGCTATGGCTCCGCTTGTTTAACCTGCCCTCACTGTGATGTACTATCAGCGTCAAATGAAACTCGAACAGCGGCAAGCCTTTGCAATGGTATAGTGCGTGCCTTCAAGCTATCACCACAGACAGACACGCGTATATGTGAAGAGCTGCCGAACAGCAGGCGCGCGCCTGTCAACGTTGATAACTGGACGGTGTGCACTTCACTGTTGATAAGGCTTGCCGCTGTTCGAGTTTCATTTGACACTGATAGTACATTTCAGTTATTACATTCACAGCTTTACATCTGCGTTTCACAGAGATCTTCCATTCTTTGCGCAAGGGCGCAGACACACTCCAGAAAGTGGAGGAGCGACCATCTTGACAATTGTCACCTGAGCATAGATGGACAGAAAATCGCTAACTCCCAGTTTTATTATATTTTTTTATCAATGCTTCTACAGGTATACGAAGTGGATAAAGTATTTACTAGATTATTTATGTGTGCTGGGCAGCTCTTGGATGCTTCTTGTTAAAGAAATAACAGCATATTCACGGAGTGAACGATGATGAGTGGGGTGATGAACTGGAGGGTTTCATCGCTATAAACCGTGAACTATTCGCGAATATTACCCACTACTTTCATCACAGACGTGATAAACACTGTACATTATTATACAAGAAATTTATTATTTGTGAGTGGTAGCTGGACGTCGCTTCCATTCCCCCTTCACTATAACGGCTTTCTGGTCGGTGAAGTGCATGGTGGATCGGTGATGGGGCATAGTGGGATGTTTGCAAGGACGATTTATTGATTGATTTGTGGGGTTTAACGTCCCAAAACCACCATATGATTATGAGAGACGCCGTAGTGGAGGGCTCCGGAAATTTTGACCACCTGGGGTTCTTTAACGTGCACCCAAATCTGAGTACACGGGCCTACAACATTTCCGCCTCCATCGGAAATGCAGCCGCCACAGCCGGTTGCAAGGACGAAGTAGTGAGCAATTGAGTAAGGTGGAGTTATAGGCGGTCACGTACAAACACAGTGGGACAATCTATGGCTGTTTAACGCGCACCTGGATACAAGTACACGACCATCTTGAATTTGATATTGGCTACTGCTCCGCAGTATTTCTTTTACGCTCTGTGAAGTGGTGGATCGGTGTTGAGCGTATATAGTGGCATATTAGCAAGTACGAAATACTGGGCTGTTGGCAAATTTGGAACTACGGGCGGTGACGTACATACATACAATAGATGGACAGACTCACGCCTTTGGGAGCTTCGCCCCTAAAAAAAAATATCTGAACGTCGGCGTGATTCCCTTAATATGCCTTTGAATGCTTCGGAGACCTAAAGTCTCAGACTTAAAACTGAGATTCTGCTCTCCAAGTTTAAGTTATCGTTAAGAGAAAAAATAATTAAAAATAACAAGTCTGTCTTTACTGTGCCGAACTTACAGTTCATTGTGAGAGATGCCGATGATATAGTTTTGAAGATGCGATTTTCTTTCACGCTTATTTAGGTTCAAGCACATGTAAGTTCTTTTTTTATCGCTCAGCATTGCTATCACATGCATGTGAATTCCGAAAGCGAGCCTGATACTTCCAGCGCAACATCGTAAGCACTTTGTCAGCGATGCGCCGGTCAGATATACATTCGATCGAACATACACTTGCATTACTGCGCTGCTGTTTAGGCTACGAAAAAACTTTCGCACTCTCGCTAGTCGCCGCAAAAGGCGATTTACTCAATATTGACGTTCTAATGGACCCAACAGAGCTATAGGAGAAAGTTTTATTGTAATAATTGTGAAATGCACGCAAGTTTGTATTCTTTGCGCTTCAAGAGCCACTAAATTATCGGAAGTTCCAGAAGTTGGACATTTTCTTTTCTTGCCTTTATTTTTGGCTCGTTACTTCGAGCAGTGAAGCGTGCACAGCGTGTGGATTAGTCCTGCAGTCATTATTTAAACTCGCTGTGGTCACGTCAAGCGGGAACACTTTGGATGCAGCGCAGCCATCAATATGGGAATATTTATTGCCATCATGAAGCGGATGATGTCATGCAATAGCGAAATTTCAGAAGTACAATGCCCTTAGAACCAGCCAATAAAGATTTATCGTCGATGTGCATTATCACTAGACCTGCATCGATCAAGAATATCTTGCAACATGGAGATTTTTTTGAAAGTGTTTACCAGTTGACCAATTTATGTACTGTCTCTAGAACGATCTCTGTTGCAACCTGAGCATTTGGACTTATGGTTAAACTAAGCCGACACCTAGCGGTGAGTGGAGGAAACCTGCAAGCGTGGATGACACCTTGCGTCGTCTGCAGGCCAAAACGGCTTCGCATGTGTGCGAACATCATACACGCCCTCAGGCATACGTGGCGTTGGCTCAGAGGGTAGTGTATTCCACTGTGTTAGAAGAATATCTAAAGCTTGTACGTAAGCTTCCTTGTGATTGCAGACCTTCAGCAACAACATCCAGTCAAGTGTCGGTTATTTTGATATCTTTTGCGATAGCGCTAAACAAGAACTAGAATCTACGAAGGCTAGTTAGACGTGAAGAAATGAAACGAGGACTTCAAGCCACGCACTTCTATGGCGGCACACTACTTTTTAGGAGTATAATTTCGTTATGGTCATTCAGATGTTGCGGGACTAACTTCAGCTGTTATTACGAGGTTTCTTTACATTTTTAGGCCTGGTGCTACAACAAAAATATTCGTCCTTTCAAGCAAAGTTTAGGGCTTCCGTTTGTCATTCATCACTAGAAAGAAAAGCAAATTACACACTGTATTATTCGAGCTTTTTCATGACTCGTGAGTGATAACACTGAGTTTGCCGGTGGCTAATATAGGTTATGAGAAACTAATAGAAACTTGCCTACTTTGCTTAGAATTACGTAGCATTGAAAAACCTAAACTCTGACGATGTTTATTTCATATCGTGGTTTTAGCTCGAAACTTCGGCAGTTTTTTTTTTGCATTCTAAGTTGAGAACGTGTGCAGCGTTCTTATATAGAACAATGGGAGGTTGCGTATAATATGCACCTAAAAAAACTTCTTTGTCGCATAACAAATCTGGAGCATTAGTCATTGCCTATTACCGTGCAAATAATCAGAAAAAAAAAGTTTCATGCGAAACTATTGCATGCATCGTTTCGTATAACTACTGGGACAGTGTACTAGATGTTCTTGCTAAGCCCACGATCAACTCTGTATACTTTGGGTTAGAGGGGAGGAGTGAGCTGAGTGTTTACACCTTCCCGTGGTGTTGCTTTTCGAAATAGGCAGTTCCCTCCAACTTGCTGCTTTCTGCAATATCCGATGCATTCCCCAAATTTACCACTCCGACCTCCGCGCCCCCACCTTTCGACAATATCACTCGCTAAAGGCTTACCCACCATATACTAGTAAACACACAATATACACAAAAACTAGCAACGCTTCACTCAAATGAATGATGAAAAATAATCGGCAGGGCCCACGTACCATATAAATTAAATCGATGTGAATCATGCGTAGGCAGGATGACAATAGCGTAACTATTTAAATAGGGAAAACCTTACGAAATGACGCCAACGATATGTAAATACGTTGTGCACACAGACGTGTGTTAAAAAGTCGCACACGTTTTTTTTTTGCCTAACCATGTCAACAGCGACATGGGTACTACATGCAGCAGAAACGGTAAGCTGACATGTAGCACTTGTGCTTGCTAGGGAGGTAGGTTAGGCTAGTGCTACATGGACGAACTTTCGAACAGTGTTGTACGGAACGATGTTCGGTAGGTATCTATACGTAGGTAGGTAGGCAGGTAGGGAGGCAGGTAGGTAGGTAGGTAAATAGAAACGATCAAAGTGCCTGTAGTTCACTAAGAGATGTTCTGCATTTAAATTGAATGGGAGGCCACCACTCGTCATCTGCTTCGCATGACCTGATTCTCAGAATGACTCATCTGCTGAATTTTTTGTTAATCGTTTTGGTTACACTCTACGGTTACATTCATGGTTACCTCCATAGTGGCGGAATTCAATTTGGTTACTTCGGCAGCGAAAACAGCAGAAGTAATACCTTTATTTTTTTTTTACAGAACGGGCAGTTTAAAGAACCCCTGACACCAAATTTGGAAACTGGAGATGCTTGTGTAGTTTGGTATTGCTGTATGAGGGGCCACCACTGACCGATTATTAGAGACAAGCGTAGCCTAAAAAATGATTTAATTTGCTTTTAAAGTGAGGGTGCGTGCTCTTCCGAGTATTCAGGTGCAATAGACATTTTCTGTGGTTTTACGTAAACCGGTACCTCCTTTGTGACGTTGCAGGGTCAGAATTGGCGAGGTGCGCAAAATACCCCGACTGGCTCCCGCCGACTGGCACAGAGCTGAGAGCTGGGCCATTTTGACCAAGTGGTGCTCTTTAACGAGCCACTGATATCTGACAGGTCACGGGCCTCAGCCCGTCCACCTCCAACAAAATGCGAGAGCCGTGGCAGGGATCAAACTTGCAACCTTAGGGTGAGCATCAGAGCATAGTAGCCACTGATACACCACGGCACACGTCGCATTGTATACAATGGTTGAACTTCGAGATGAGTCGGACATGCACGCACTATGTCACTGATATGCACTTTTGAGGTGATCGAAGTGTTTAAATGAGAGATATTGAAGACTGAATATATTCCTTATTATATAATGGGTTTAACTTACATTGTCACAAAACATCGTTTTTATATTTCCAGAAAATAGTCACGTATATTTGCTTCTGGTGCTTGTTTTTTCTTCTTTCTGCAGAGCCCGTTTCGGCACATCAGGGCGTGATCACATGGATGATGCAGCCTTTCCGCCCCCGGGACCCGCCGTGCTATGCTCTGTGGACAGGTCCCTGGCTCAGCCGCCGGGCACCAAAGTACCCGGATCACGACGCACTTCACGCAACTCGGTGGACTACGCGGCCTCGCGTCGGGCCAGTTGCGGCATGCTCGCGCCGCCTGCGGACTCGCAGAGTATCTGTTCTACTTCCTATCCCTTAACATGCCTAACATTACGCGCTCTCAATGCAACGCCTTCCTGGCGAAGCTTCATCTCGAGCTGACTGTCATAGGCTACGACACCAAAGTCTGACTGCTCGCTTTCCCCCTTGCTACCTATGGTGGTTATGATAAAAAGCAAAGGCGCTTGTTTTATTCGCACGGAGGCTTCATCAATTACACGTACAAGTAGAAGGTAGCTCTCTACACTTTTAAACGTGCGACGGGGTAGCACTAACTGCCTTGTGGCGGAAGCAACTGCCGTTCAGAAAGGCACCACCGGGAGTCTTTTAGTTAAGGCACAGTTATTCTCCTTTCTTTTTTATTCTAATATGCTGATGCAGATATTTTTCAGGATTTTTCACAATGATCTAAAAAAAACGAGCAAATGCTAGAGGACCAATTTGCCCCGCCGCGGTGGCCTAGTGGCTAAGGTACTTGGCTGCTAACCCGCACGTCACGGGATTGAATCCCGGCTGCGGCGGCTGCATTTCCGAAGGAGGCAGAACTGTTGTAGGCCTGTGTGGTCATATTTGGGTGCACGTTAAAGAACCCCAGGCGGTCGAAATTTCCGGAGCTCTTCACTACGACGTCTCTCATAGTCATATGGTAGATTTGGGACCTTAAACTCCACATATTTTTTTTCTATTTTTATTTTATTTCATTCATACTGTTAGCATACATGCCAAAACAGGAGTTGCTCATCTGGGCACACAAGTTTGAAAAGTCTATGCAAAAGTTGAACATCTCACAATTTGACACAAAGAAAGCAAAAGCAAAGCAAAAAAATGAATAAAAACATCCAACATTCAATGCGCACCCTGCAGCATTACACGGCAGAACACAGGTGAGCAAGTGAGTGCCTTATCACAGCTCTGTTCAACATTTGAAACGCACATTTGAAACGCACATTCGAAATCTTTAACATTGTTACACAGTACAACGTCATTCAGTAGCTTATTCTATTTGTCAATATCGGATACAATAAAGGAATTCTTGAACAATTTTGTGTTGTGCTTCAGAGGTTTATTGTGTTTGGTGTGCTTTGTCCGCGAATGCGACGTGTCTAAAGTGAAAATTTTTGTTATCTCTGTTTTGTAGATACCACGGAATATCTGAAAAAAGAATTTCATATTGTTGATATTCATTCTTTCGTGCAATGTAAGAATATGAGCCCTAGTTCTTAGACTTGTTACGGACTGCGTTCTACGGTAGGAATTAAAAGTAAATCTTAAGGCTCTATTTTGAACCTGTTCACAATTAGCGATATTATTTTGCGTATATGGCGTCCATATTGGGCATGCATATTCTAGCAACGGAAGTACTGTAGTTTTATATACTATAAGTTTTACTTCAGGTGTCGCGTCACCAAGCCTCCGACGAAGCATCCAAAGCTTTTTTTGCGATTTATCACAGATATAATTTATATGGCGGTTCCAGTTCAAGCTATTTGTGACGTAAACACCCAGGTATTTATATTCTGACACACGGCAGAATGGCTTGTCATTTCTGCCGTAACGAAATAAGAGAGGCTTGGTTTTTCTTGTAATCGGCATAAAAACTGTTTTGCTTGGGTTCAACGGAAGTACTGTAGTTTTATATACTATAAGTTTTACTTCAGGTGTCGCGTCACCAAGCCTCCGACGAAGCATCCAAAGCTTTTTTTGCGATTTATCACAGATATAATTTATATGGCGGTTCCAGTTCAAGCTATTTGTGACGTAAACACCCAGGTATTTATATTCTGACACACGGCAGAATGGCTTGTCATTTCTGCCGTAACGAAATAAGAGAGGCTTGGTTTTTCTTGTAATCGGCATAAAAACTGTTTTGCTTGGGTTCAACACCATTTGCCATTTTGGATTGCGGATTAGATTATGGATTGCGGTAGCGTGTTCGCTGGTGCGAATGCCGCTTGCGGCGGGTGTTTCTCCCGCGGCACATTGGCTTGGGCTGCGTCGTGTGTGGTTGCCTGTGGTTTGAGGACAACCGCTATGAATAAAGCATTGCGAAGCAGATTAAACCGGGCCTTGCACTCCTCCTTGACGATGATTATGCGAGGCACACTGTGCCGCATGTGAAATAAACACTTCGGTAAACGGAACAAAAAATTTGTTTGTCTCCTTTTTTTGCGTCCATTTTTGTCTAACGTGTGTCTTACCTCATCAAGAACTACGAACATGTAAGCAATAATTGCGAAAGGCTTCAGGGCCACATCTGGTTGAACCCGCTTCTAAACGCTGGGCCGCACGTTTTAGGTTCCACTAGTTAGTCACTTCTACGAAGTGCTGGGGCGGTGATTTTTTAGGTATATTTCTCATGAGGCTCCTTGCGGCAAATGCTCCCACACTGCAAAACCTGGAGCTGTGCCTGTATACAAACTCATTCGTCACTGAGGTCCCATAGAAAAGGGGGATGAAAATAAATAGGTGCGCTAACAGTTCACCTCTACTGTAAATGGTAGGTATGAGTTCTTACCAACAATGTCCTGTTGTCAGTCTTTCTAAACAGTCCACTTGAAATTTTAGGGTAACTAACAGCAGTGATTGAGGACGACGCAGCGAGTGATAGAAAGGAAAGTGATAGGTGTAACCTAAGATGCAGGAATAGAGCAGAAGGGGTCAGAGAACAAAGGGGTGTTAACGGTAATATAGTTGAAACAAAGAAGCAGAAATGTACGTGGGCCGTGCTCATAGCGCGTAGGCAAGATAACCACTAGTCGCTAAAGTAACTTACTGGAGTCCAAAAGAAGGGAAATGCGTGAGGGGGCGGCAGAAAATTAGGTTGATTGATTGATTGATTGATTGATATGTGGGGTTTAACGTCCCAAAACCACTATATGATTATGAGAGACGCCGTAGTGGAGGGCTCCGGAAATTTAGACCACCTTGGGTTCTTTAACGTGCACCCAAATCTGAGCGCACGGGCCTACATGGAATATAGCCATGTAGGCCCGTGTATATATAGCCTGCATGGAATATAGCCATGTGCATTAAGATATGTGTGTATTTATTTAGCAATTTATTTTTTCTTTTCGTTACCATCACTTACGCTGCATTACGTGTAGGCTGGCCAAGACACCCTTGAACTGATTTATAAGCTTTTCTTCCCTTGCCCTGCGAAAACAATATTGTTGTAAGTAAATCAAATATTGAAATGAAATAGAAAGGACGAGGCTTGTTCGTTGGCGGCGTTGGACTTCGCAGTAGCTGTGGTGACAATGATGCTGATGACGATAAAGATGACGACGTTGATGATTGCAGACAGCAATTGGCTCATCCAGGATAGGTATGCGCCACGGTCTATAGGGGAACATGAACATATGCTCGACGGTGCATTTTGTATGATGGAAAACAACTGACAGCCACCAGGAGAACGTGCAAAAACCCCATCTTTACTAAATTCAGGCTACATTTGATACCACAAGGCAGTAATATTGAAAGAAAAGCAATATTAAGAACTCCACACAACGTGCCATTATTATCCAATAAGCAATGAATATACGTGCGTACCGCTTTGTCACTCATTTACATGCGTGAGTGGTCAATGTCACGGGTGATTTACGGTAACACCAAATGATCCCACTGCTTCGCCTACTCATCATCATTTGCTTCATTTAAATGCTGTGTATTTTTTTTAAAACGGGGCCGTTGGGGCGTCATTAGGGTACATGAGTTTTCACCGGATCATCGCTACACATAAATAAAAGCATTACGTAAGAACATACTTTTGGCAAGTTGCCTATTCATGATGAGTAAGAAAATAGGATCTAAAAATCAACGAGCACACGGCAAAGAGAGCAGACAAAGGACTAGTGGTCGTTCATTGTCTGCTGTCGTTTCTTTGGGTTCGTCGATATGCAGCGCCTATTTCTTTAGTGCCACGTAATAGACAAAGAGCGAGTGAGCGAATTCTGCAAGAAGGGATGCTAAATACAATGTTGTGAGTTTTCTATGCGCTACGCTTGCGCAGTAGATGCGACATAAGCGGAATACTTTATTATTATTAATATCATTATTATTATTACCATTATTATTATTATTATTATTATTATTATTATTATTATTATTATTATTATTATTATTATTATTATTATTATTATATGAAGAGAATACACAAAAACACGGTGACACACACAAAAAAAATTGGCTGCATAAACACGGAGTAAATGATGGAGAGTGGGGTGAAGCATTCGTCTGTCCATTCGTTCTTGCTTCCGCCCGTCCATGCGTCCGTCTGTGTGACCGTCAAAGCGCCATCTGCCCGTCCGCGCGTGCGTCAGTTCGTGCGTTCGTTCATGTGTCCATCCACGCATCTGTCTGTGTGTCCGTTCCTCCAGCTATTTAACACTCCGAGTACCCCCATCTCGCATCTTTTCATCATATATTCTCCATATATAAGCACTGCCATCCAGCGGACATTCCAAGGACTAAACGAGAGGTGGCACACGCACACTTTCTTACGGCTTGCGCTTCGGGTCCACTTCCCACCTTTAACCACCTCGAGTTCATTCATGATATATACTAGTCCATTGCATTCATGGCACTGCGGCTCAATGCTCACTAAACCTTTCTAAAACTAAGGAGGTTACACCCAGCGAGCATAACGTAGCAACTCTTTCTTGTCAGATAGTGCTAAATGTACATGCCAATGGCTGCTAATGGGGATCGCAGCATGCGCGTTACCTATAAGCTGAATGCTCCTGTCTCTCATTCCACATTATCAGCCATTGGCATGTACATTGAGCACTATTGTTTATTGTTGAACAACACACAGAAGAAATCTCTCACCGACACCACCTTGTAGGTCAAAATGTTATACTTGTTACACACTACTACAACGGCTGCGAGGGACAGACGGGTGCTGCTATAAGAAGCTTCGCCCCTGAAATTCCACAGGTCCCAAGTACCATGGGAATTCATGTTATGTGAAGCATGCGGAGCGAAGGTGACATTGGTGCAGTTCTTTTATTGAACGAAACGTTACGATGACTCCAAGAATATGTAAGAATTTTGTGCACACAGAGAGTTGTTGAACAGTCTATAAAATTTATACAACTAGCTGTTTAAAGTTGCGTAATGAGGCCAACAGCGAAGAGGGTGTCATCAACACCAGAAGCCGTAAGCTGATACGCAGCGCTCGTGCTTGGAATTGTGGTTGTCCTGGATAGTGAAACCTTTACCCACTTCAGTGTGTGGTGCTTAACCACAGCTGATGTAAACCCACCATGACTTTTGCATCATTAGCGCACATATATAATGTTTATAAGCTGACATAACCAGCCTTTCAACCATACTTAACGTTTTACCAAGATTACTCGTGCATAGGGCACTTTTCCAAAAGCATTTTCGAGGCTGGACGCGGCTCTCTTGAGAATACTTGCTAAATACGTAGACGAATTGGGTCCGATTCTCGCAGCGACCCAAGTATTTATTATTGATAAGATAAAAAAATTACAATACACATGACGCGCAATACGAAGTTAATTAGCGAATTTTTTTACGAATTACTAAGTGCAGTTTTTAAATCAAAGAAAACCAACTATCCCTATAACCCAACTCGGTTGACGTTTAGTGATTGCATTCGTGAGGTCAATGGAGCGGATGTGAATTTTTTCGAACGCTCTCGTACTTAAAAACAGAACTTTTTTCAGCGTTCCTGGGGTAGATTTAAACTGTCTATCCCCTGTAGCGCATACCCTTATACTGGGGCACGTAGTATATGGGTATGTGCCACAGGTGTCGGGAGAGAGGTGCTTGACAACGTTATTCATTTCAAGACCAGCCAGGCATATTCGGCGAACGATCTTGCCCTCCCATACTACATTCAGCACCAAGCTAAACAGCCGCGAATGAAAGCCGCTGGACTTAGATAGATAGATAGATAGATAGATAGATAGATAGATAGATAGATAGATAGATAGATAGATAGAAATTTTCGGAGTACCTATACAGTACGCAAAGAAAGTCTTCGCAGTTAAAATGCTGACAGCCTCCGCCAATAGAAGCACAATGCTTGCTTGCTCTTTCTGGAAGGAGAAGCATAGAGGGTAGAAAGAAGGAGGTAGAAATAAAGAAATACCACCGCGTAAGCACTCCATACAGATGGTTAACGAACGAAGGTGAAAGGTGCAGCCACAGGTGGTTGCAGACGTGGCTGCCGGAGCCACCCGAGACACTTCCGCCGAAAGCAGGCGCCGGTGAACGCGTTTCGTGATTGGCTCGTTGACGTCACACTGCGTACAACGTCGAGCCTTGGCACACCCATGTCGCTTGCTTTCGGGTGAGAAGGCTGCCGGATCCTCGGTGGTCCGTTGCTCTTTGCGCTTCCCAACCGGGTTCGTTCTTACGCCTGGACTTCGTTCTGCGGCCCCACGAACATAAAGTCTCACATGGATCAGCTGTTGGCGCTGTTCTCAGAAACTTGCCTGGTTTTAACGCGATAGCGTTAGAGAGGTCATGTCGCATGAATTCCGCCGTCAGCGTCGGCACCGTTGGTTGTGAAAAAAAAACCGTCCGTCAGTGAAAAACCGAGAAAGAAGCAAATAAAACGAAGAATAAAATTTTCTGTCCCATTGCGGATCGAACACGGGCCGTTGGTGTGGCTAACAAAATGCCACGATGGCACTTGCAGCTGCTTTGGGAAAAAACATTGCATAAAGGCCATGTAGTGAAAAGAGTCTCCTTGACGCATTTTGTTCAACAGGTGTCCCGACGAAAACGAGCCCATTTGGCGATTTTTAGGCGCATTCGGGAGGCCATCAAACTACGTCGATAAAGGCCGCAATAGTGCAGCCATCACCGTTAAAAACACACTGGAGCTTTCAAACAGCTCTAAAAATGGACAACTATGTCCACCTAGCAGAATACATATTATACCTTTTAAGAGGTGTTGATCAAGCAAACAGCAAACGCTAGGCCATGCGATTCTTGATTTAGATAAAAAACCTCTTTATACCATGCTTGCGTGCGCGCTGCTACAATCTACTGTGTGTGTGTGTGTGTGCGTGTGTGTGTGTGTGTGTGTGTGTGTGCGTGTGTGTGTGTGTGCGTGCGTGCGTGCGTGTGTGTGTGTGTGTGTGTGTGTGTGTGTGTGTGTCAAAAGATATCAATAAGTATGCGCATGGCGTTACAACGGTGCACTAGACGCCTGATTTCGCTTTTGCGTAGAAAAGGCGAAGCCTAAGGATCCTCCATTTTTTGGGCATTTCTGCGATCTCTGCAGTCGCATGTGGGAGTTGTAAAAAATCATGCGACGTCGAACTGTTCAAGCACCTGTGAGCCCACACGTCATTTTTTTTTTCAAGTCGCTCCTTTGCCTGGCGACCTGCCTAACGGCTTTCCTGCCTAACGGCACGCAGACAGGGCGAGGCCAAATCGCCTCTTTTTAGGGGCAAAGCTCCTTATAGCGGCACCCATTCGTCCCCCGTAGGATGTAACACGTATAACATTTCGACCTCCTAGGTGGTGCCGGTGAGAGAGTTCTTCTGTGCGTTGTTGAACAATAAAAAATAGTGCTCAATGTACATGTAAATGGCTGCTAATGGGGAATGAGACATAAGCATTCGACTTTTAGTTAACGCGCAGGCTGCGATCACCATTAGCAGCCATTGGCATGTAGCCCCGCCGCGGTGGTCTAGTGGCTAAGGTACTCGGCTGCTGACCCGCAGGGCGCGGGTTCAAATCCCGGCTGCGGCGGCTGCATTTCCGATGGAGGCGGAAATGTTGTAGGCCCGTGTACTCAGATTTGGGTGCACGTTAAAGAACCCCAGGTGGTCGAAATTTCCGGAGCCCTCCACTACGGCGTCTCTCATAATCATATAGTGGTTATGGGACGTTAAACCCCACATATCAATCAATCAGCCATTGGCATGTAAATTGTGCACTATATGACAAGAAAAGGTTGCTACGTTATACTCGCTGGCTGTTATCTTCTTAGTTTAGAAAGCTTTAGCGAGCGTTGAGCCGCAGTGCAGTGAATACAATGAACTTGTATATAACGAGAATGAACTCGACGTGGTTAAAAATGGGAAGTAGATACGAAGCGCAAGCCGTAAGAAAGTAAAAACCGCATTCTCCGCCTCTCATACCCCATTAGCAGCCATTGGCATGTACATTGAGCACTATCTGACTGAAAAAGTTTGCTACGTCATACTCGCTGGGCGTAACCTCCTTGGTTTTAGAAAGGTTTAGCGAGCGTTCGGCCGCAGTGCCATAAATGCAGTGAACTAGTATATACCATGAACTCGACGTGGTTAAAGGTGGGATGTGGACCCGAAGCGCAAGCCGTAAGAAAGTGTGCGTGTGCCACCTCTCGTTTCGTGCTTGGAAAGTTCGCTGGATGGCAGTGCTTCTATATGGGGAATATATGATGAAAAGATGCGAGATGGTGGTAATTGGAGTATTGAATAGATGGACGAACAGAGACATAGACAGATGCATGGATGGACGCATGAACGGACGCAGGGGCGGCGGCATGGACGAACGCAGGGACGGACGCACGAACAGGCGCACGCACGGACGGGCTGATGGACACATGGACGGTCAAATTGACGGACGCATGGACGGACGGAAGCAAGAACGAATGGACGGACGAATTCTTCGCCCCACTCTCCATCATTCAGTCCGTGAATATGCTGCCATTTTTTGGGTAATTTTGACTTAGAGTGTAACAAGAAAATTATGACATGCGTGTCATGTGTCAGGCGAGACCACCTGGGAACACCGAGTGCTGATGGCACCTTCTTAGACTGCCTTCCAGGTTGAAATACTCCTTATATGCAGATGATGTGTGCATTTGGGCATCTGGCACGGACATACGGGTAATTCAGATTGAATTACAAGATGGAATAAATAAATCTCAATTTAGAAGAAGAACCACTAATGACTGTGACACAGCATCGGTTTCTCGGAATAATACTTGATAAGCAGCTATCATGGGCACCTCACTTAAAGAAACTCAAAAACGAGGTGAATACGCTAGTGAATATACTCCGCGGAATTTCTGGGACATCATGGGGCGGATCTGTATCATCCATGCTCGCTGTTCACAATGCTTTAATACGACAAAAAACTGCATATTCTGCAGCATTGTTACACGGCCTTTCCCGCACTTCAGAGGAGCGACTTCAAAGACTATTAGCTAGGGGACTGCGCGTCTGCATAGGTGTTCCACGAGCGACTTCCAGCAGCCTTGTCATAGCAGAGACTCGACAACCATTCTTTCCAATCATGAGAACAATTGAAACATGCCGCCGTTTTTTTCACTTACAGACGCATCACAGGGACCACCCATTGGCCCTGGAGATTTTACTAAGAGATAAAAGCAATGCTCAAAACGATGTACAGAGTAATGTACATATATTACACAGAAATGAATTTTGGAGCTCTGAAATGGACTATCCTCCATGGCTGCTTGTTATACCAAGCATTGAATTTTAAGTGCATGGCATTATCAGAAAGAGAGACATGTTCATCCAAGCTGCTCAACATGTTCATCCAAGCTGCTCAACAACTAGCGCTTTATCAGATACACATGCGGTATCCAGGGTGCATACATATTTACACAGATGGCTCAAGTACTACAACGTCTTCAACATCGGCATTTATTATACTACAGCTCAATTTTCAGGAATCGTTTAAATTATGTCGCATGACGTCATCTACTACATCTGAGCTCTTCGCTATTCTGTATGCTCTAAAGTTTATAAACTCGGTAGCAGACGCTAGAAAAGGGTTACTTTTCAGTGACTCACAGGTCACATTAAAATCACTCTCCAGTACAAACAGGACAGTAATAAGTGATAGGATGACATACGAAACGCCGAAGGAGCACACCAAAGCAAAGAAGGCGCAACATGAGATCAAATTCCAGTGGATACCTGGCCACTGCAACATTCCTGGAAACACAGCTGCCGATGAAGCAGCACGACAAGCACATCGTAAAGACGTTACTGTTTCTTTACCAATTTCGAAAAATGAATTGCGTAGTATTATAAAGAATACAACTTTCAGAATGAGTAAAACTGCTCAGTTTGACCAAAGTACAAAGAGTTGCGATTTATATCACATCAATCCATTTATTGAATTCAAAATTACGCTGGCATTAGATAGAAGAATGGAAACTCTAATTCACCGAGTGAGGCTAGGCACCACATACACAAAACATTTTTTGCATAGAATCGGCAGAGCTGAAACTCCAGAATGCGAATGTGGATTTATAGATGAAGACGTCTGTCACCTTCTCATAGACTGTCCACATCATGACACGCCGAGACGCCGTCTTAAGTCCGAACTGTTGGCATTAGACCGTTTAACATGAAGAAACTTCTGGGCCCGTGGCCTACTGGAGTTTTACAGTAACACGCTTTAAAAGCATTAACGCCTTTTTTACAAGACAGCGGGATTTCTGACAAGTATTAGGAAATAAAGAACTTTCATTTGTAACACATGTAATTATTATGTACAGTATCATGTGACACCCATCATGTGTGTGTTGTGAAATGATTTACTTGTCGACTATTATATACACACGTGCGAATGCATCTTTATAAGCACCAGACGTGTGCTTTGCTGTTTTGTGCTGGTGGACCAAATAGTAACGAGGGACATCATCAGAGACTTCATTCATTGACTTTTTAACATTTCCTTACCATTGTGATATGTGCGTATAATTGTGTCTTTGCATATCTTTGCCCAAGTTTTCTATTTTCCATGCACTGCTTTGTATGTTTTGCTTCAAGATACGTGTTCAAGTTTCAATCAACGGCTAAGGAGTAGCCGGCGCCATAATGGTGCGCCAACATCTTCTTATATATCACATAAATAAAAAAAACAACATGACATATGCCACGCTCATGATGCGCTGGTGGCCGTCTCATTAGCTTCACTGATACGAAATTTGGTATTACGGGACGCGAATAAATGACGAAGGTATGATATTGGTCCAAAGATGATAAACATGAGATTCGTGTCATGTAACAACATGACGACACGCTACGCTCATGATGCGCTCACAGCCATTTCACTAGCTTCACATGTATCAAACTCGGTATTACGCGACGCGAACAAACACCATAGGTAAATAAAGCTTCCAAACATGATAATCACGACATGCGTGTCATGTAACAACATGAATACATGCCACACTGATGATGCACTCGCGGCTGTTTAGCTAGCTTCGCATATGCCAAATTTAGTATGACGTGACGCCAATAGATTACGAAGGCATGTGCCTGGTTCAAAAATCATAATCATGAAATTCATGTCTTCTGAGAACATGACTACATGCAACAGTCACGTTGCCAAAACATGTTGACGCGACGCGGTGCGCTTGTTCGCCGGCGGTCAATTTGTCGCGTCACGCCAGCGTTGCCATGCCAGGCACCGATCCTACCATATACTCGCAGGCTCGCGCCACGCTCCATTGCTTTGACGCATGCGCGTTTCAGGGCGTCCGGCGTCTCTCCGTTACGAAAAGAGGGTGACGTAGTGTGGTCTGGGTAACGCATCGGCGCGAAATGCAGCATGTCGCATTTCGCACCGGTTGCCTTCGGGCAGCACCGACGGACGCTGGTCGCGCCTGCCGTCAGACTATAGAGTGCTCGCGTTTTGCTAACGTATCGTCGCTGTTCGCAGCGTGCGCACGCGTTAACGCTATGGTGGAGCGCCTGGCGTCCGGCTATAGAGTGTTCACGTATTGCTGAGGTAGCGTCACTGTGCTCAGCGTGCCCGTGCGTCAACGCTAGATTGGAGTATATTGAGTCCTTCATAATGTGCTCGTGGCCGTTTTGCTAGCTCCGAATATACTAAATTTGGTGTTACGTGATGTCAATGAATGACGAAGTATGTGAATGTTGCAAACATGATAATTGTGACACGCGTGTCATGTAAGTACATAACAACATGCCACGCTCATAGCGTGCTCACGGCCGTTTCGCTAGCTTCACATATACTAATTTTGGTATCACATGACGTGAATAGATGACGAAGGTAAACGACAAATGCACCCATGATAATCATGACACGGAAGTCACGTACGGCATCATTTACCTCCACCTAGTAACGCTTTGCTGATTTTAAAGTGACATATCAGCCTCCCTCATTCGGGCTTCGCATATCATAGATTCCCGCTGTACGTGGGATCTGCATTTTTTTAGGGGCGAAGCTCCTTGAGCTGTAGGTCGTGCCTCCGCGATGTATTTAGTAGTAGTAGTAGTCGTCATCATCGTCGTAGTAGTAATAGTAGGTAGCCAACTCCATGGCCGGAATAGAGTGGAACGCGCGCACTCCATTGAATTGAGGGTAAATCCGCGCACATTAATCGTAAACAAAAAGATAGTTGTGTCTGATGAAATACCTTACAAAGACGAGTATCGGTGACTTAATCTCCAATAAAATTTGCCTTGAATTTGATGCTTACTAAAAAAAGCTAGTATCAGAAGGACGCACTTTGAGCACTATAGAGGTTTTGCCACAGTAAACTCGTTGGGCGTAATTTCCTTGGTTTTAGCAAGGTTTTGCGGGGGTTGGGCCACATTGCCTTGAACTAGCACGCCGAAAGGTGGGAACTAGATACAAAGCGCAGGCCGTAAGAGAGTGCGCGCATGCTGCTCCTCTAGCCCAGTCGTGCCACCTCTCGTTTATTCCTTGAAATGTCCGCTGAATGGCGGTACTTCTATATAACGTATATATTGCCAAGTTCTAATTTTCAAGATTTGTTATCGCCCCAAAACACTACACAATTCTCAGCGCAAACCGCGCCTGCAGTTTTCGAGAAGCTTCCAGACTTTAGTAGTTCATTTCGATAAGCTCAGGCCCACTCTGCGAACAGTAGAGATTATTCAGGAACCTACGCCACCGCCAGCGATAACGCTAGCACATTCGATGGCAAGAGTATAAATTCTGACGCACTTCGCCGCTTGTGAGTAGTTGATCGACGACCGACGCTCCGTTCGCCGCTTTCAGTTCAAGACTGCTACTGTAATCGGACTTTCCGTTTACCGGGCACAGGTTCGGCCAAATGAACAGTTAAATTCCAACGCAAAGTCTTCTGTCTCTGGCCACATCACGACCCCGTGACAATATGATGGAAACATGCGAGATGGCGGTACTTGGTGTGTTCATTGATAAATGGACGGATGGACAGACGCACGGATGGACAGACAGACAAACAGATGTACGAACGCACGTACGGACGCGCAAACTGACGGACAGGTGCACGGACAGACGTATGGACGCGCTAACAGATGGACAGGCGCAGGGACTGACGTACAGACGGACGAACGAATGGAAGCATGGACGAACGCACGAGCGGATGGATGAACAGACCCGTATACGGACAGATGGTTGCACAGATGGACGCACAGACGGGTGGATGAAAGCAATATCGAGTGGACGGACGAAAGCGCGGCCGGACTGACGGATGCCATGACCCACTCATCATCATACACTCCGTGGATAAGCTCATTTTTTTCGCCCTCTTTAAATGCCACTCAGTTGAAACTAATTCAAACGGGCTTGGTAGCACCACGGCTGTCAAGAAATTAACGGCGTTGCTCACAGTGCTTTCAATGGTGTGTGCGCTTGGGAGCGACGTAGAGCCTGACGTAACTGACAGAGCCCTGATGAAGAAATTTAGTGCTTCTTGGGCGAATAATTCTTCATTTCACCTAGCCATATGGAGTTTTCGCTGTCAAGAAAAGCGAATAACATAGACTCAAACACAAACAAGTGGTTAGACTGAATATATCAGTAGACGCGAGGCGAAATCGTTTTTTTCTAAGCTACCAAGGCTCGATGCGCCTTGTCCCGTGCAGCACATCCTCCCAGAAACAAGCAAACATGAGGAGATAGCCTTATGAGTGTAAGAGTGATTTACCGACCAACAGTCACCACAGAATTAGGGTGTTACGTCAAGAAATATTGCGAGCAATTGGACCTGTAGTGACGAATCAAGTTTGTGCAGGCGCCGGTTCGCAAGGAACTACTCAGCATGGAGTGATGTGGCGAACTTCAACAACTTTTGAAACATCTGTTCTTCAGAATAACATGAGTATAGTTGGCGCTCTATCACAGGCAAAGTGGGCAGCGATATTGGCAGTGTACTTACTTCTAAAAGCAAAAAGTGACGACAAGCCTTGTACAAATAGGCCGTATTCTTCATTGGTATTGCAATGACCCATATCCCTGATATGGAACTCTGGCAGATCACAGTTTCCACGTTATAACATTCCCAAAACTTGTCAATGAATATTATCCATTTACCAGTTCGGAAACAGCAGTGACACGTTTGATTGTTTAGGAAGCAGTTCGTCTTTAAGGGGATAAATAGTAGTACAGAATGGTTTCTGGAAGATAATTCCGGTGTAGTGTAGGGTCGGATGAGCACAGTTTTTTTGTTTTATTTATAAAACACTGGGATGATGAAGTGCCAGTGGGGCAGAGTGCCCAATATTTGAGTTCCATTGTGTTTTGCGAATAGTTTTCATTTCACCTGTCAAGTGCGGTCTCCTGCCGGTGTGCAATGAAGGTAGAGCCTTACGAAAAAATACCGGACACTGGAATGACAATGGGTGTTGGATCCAGTAAGCGCTACAGCTCCGAGAGCGGCCCTGACAGTGATGAAACCGTACCTGGTTACGTCAGCAGTGAAGAATCAGAGGACGACTCCTTCAAGCTTGTGAGGAACCACAAAAAAAGAGACGATTTCTGAGAACGTCACCCATTTATATTGAACCCACTATGTGATCTTCGCGAAATACCTAGGTTTTAACCATCATCTTCATGCCAGTTCTCACAAGTGACAATATGAGACGCCTTAATCGGCAAGCTGTGTCTGAGCGGTTAGAGGCACTGGTGCCGAATGAAGTAGAAGTCAGAGTGAATAGCCGCAAGAACATTCTAGCGATTGACGTCAATCATGTGGCTGCAATTGACAGATTGCCTGAAGTTACGGAACGTAATGGGATAAAAGTCCGCTCTCGTATACCGCTAGGCAAAGAAGTGACCACTGGGGTAATATATGATGTTGCCGAAGCCATTGCCAACTCGGACCAACCAGTAATGATTAGGCCGGCTTCAGAAGATGTCATCATTGCAAGTATATGTCGTTTTTCAACATCACGATGCGTAAGAATTACATTTAAGGGCGAATCACTTCCATCACACGTAAAAGTGGGCCACTTCCGACACGCAGTTCACCCGTTTGTACCGAAACCACTTCAGTGCTGGAAGTGCCCGAAGTTTCGTCACGTAAGTGGTGTGTGCACGAACTCTCTGTTCTCGATGCACTGGGCAACGCAACAAGGACACGTGCCAGGCCACAATACTGAAGTATTCAAATTGCAATAAGCCACATGATGCCTCTTCAAAGGACTGTTCTTTTATTCGAGGGGAGCTAACAATACTGAAGAAAAAGGCTCGAGATGATATATCACATCAAAAAGCAGCTGCATACATTACGGGACGATGGTCCCCTCGCCGGCGCTGCACCAAAGCCTTCAAAAGCTCATCGTTTCACGAAGCATGTACAAAACCACCTCCACCTTTCCCACGCGGGCCAAGTGCTGTCCCTTCTAAGAACAAAGGCGCTTCTTCTAGTACTTGTGCTGACACTTCATTCTTACTACCCAGTTCGAGCGCAACCGTCTCAAAGGACAGTGGCACCTCTACCA
This sequence comes from Rhipicephalus annulatus, assembly GCA_013436015.1. NCBI lineage: Eukaryota > Metazoa > Arthropoda > Arachnida > Ixodida > Ixodidae > Rhipicephalus > Rhipicephalus annulatus. The sequence goes on from WOVY01004694.1 coordinate 308,902, forward strand.
ACAATGCAAGTGACGCCTGTCCCGAACTCCCAAAGATGCATGCACCTGATGAGAGACATCAGACTTCGACAGTGAGGCACACTTAATTGGTACCTTATAGTTTGTCGGACGCATGACAAGTTATCGGCTTGGTCAGCACCCTGGTCACTGCTATTCGCGTTCTGCTGAGAAAGATGCAGACACTGACAGCTCGAAGCGTGTTGCAACTGCTTCACACCATCACACTAGTTCGCACAAGCCTTCAGAAGTCTGTTGCTTGAGAACGCAAGCAGCACCGTCACGGCTTCACCATCGGCGAGAGTTTGGACGCATGGAACTGCGCGTGCAAGTTACCGCAATGACTTTGTTAATTTTATTAGAACACGTGCGTATCTCACCGCCTGTGATGCTAAGCACATAACTGCTTATTGTCTTCGGCATGAGTGACATTTCTCTCCTTCTCTCTCTCTCTCTAACTTTCAATACGCTTACCTCCTTTCCAGAGCGAAGTAGCCTACCATGCTCAGCTATGGTTAACCTCCCTGCCTTTCTTTTATCCTTATTCTCTCTTTCTCTTTCTTTGTAAAACACTAAAATATTGGGAACTCTCTGAAGAGATAAAGAGAACATTGTTGTCCTGGATAGGTCAATAGGACTTTTTAGTACCTTTCACCGCAGCGCTGCGAACATATTGAAAGGGGTCGTGAAACGAAAATGAAACTTGCCGGTTGCAATTTTCCCTGATTTAATAAGGATTGAAGATACCAATTCCAAAATATTTTGGCACAATATTCTTTCTGTAATTAATGAGGCCCGTTTGAACTCGCAGTTTTGTGGGGATCGCTAGTGACCATGCGCGACCGTCGGTTGCTATAAGCACTAAAATGTGACGTCAGTGTTACGTCATCTTAAGAAAAGTGAAAAAAAAACAGAGCGATAGCTTTACTTTGCTGTAAAGTAATATAATTATAGGATAATAAAAAAGAAAACACAACAGAGCTGTTTTTGCGCTCTGAGTTCTAAGCTGTACAATGACAGTGAGTGACCTTCTCGGTTCTGCTTTCTACTACATCCGGGCTGTCACGTGTGCATCCATCATTTCCGTCGGTTGCCTTTGCTCGGTTACGTTGGCTAGCTCGGTCGGTGCGGTCAGGAAGCGTCCCAGTTTTTTTTTCTTACTGACTACACCAATCTTGTGTTTTACACTGTGTTTGCGCTGGCTTAGTCTTCGCTATGCCAACCATGTACATCATCAGACAGTGCCGCACTACTTATGGAAGTGCAAACAACGTTCGCTTTCACAAGCTGCCCAGCGAGCCTCAGCGCAGAGCAGCGTGGCTTCGAGCTATCAACCGCGATGGCCCCGCTGGTCTGGGCTCAGAGAGTGGGTTCGTGTGTTCCGACCACTTTCTGCCACAAGACTACAAAACCAACCTCAATGTGTTTCGGAGTCTCGGTTTTGAAACAAAAAACGCTCGCCTCAAGCGTGACGCCGTTCCGACGCAGAACCTCCTGCTCGACGCACCACCGAAAAAGCTGAGGAGATGCGAGGTAAGTCTGCCGCACGAATAGACGTGCGCAAGGGGGAGGGGGCAGAAGCCAGCCACATAAGTAACAATATATGGAGGGGGTAAGTGAGAGGGGGCGCGAGATCAGCCACATAGGTTGACATGATAGAGAGAGAAGCAGGTGCACGACGAATTATCGCCCCCCCCCCTCTGTCTCTCTAAATGGGAACCCTGCGCACGTTGCTCAGGCGTGCCTCGCAAGGAATGGTGTTCTGAACCCACGCACTGTGCTCGGTGACCCGCGCTGTAAGAGCACAGCGAAGGTGGCAACCCTTCCTATTGATTTGTTTATAGAACTTCAAAATGTGCAGCGTATATTCGACCACTCTCCGTCACCCCCCCCCCCAATGTTCATGGGACGTTAGTAAGCTAGTTCAAAAGTAGGCGTAAACGAAGAAAAAGCGCTGAATGAAATTCTGCATGGCGATTAGACCCTGGGCGGAGGGCAAAGCTATGCTGTGGTTATGTACGTGAAGTTCTCTGAGTACATTTAGACACGCGGTTATAAAGCTGACACGAGAAAAAAATGCTTGCGTACATGTTTCAGCAGGCCTGTGCTGTCAGCGCAATGAGCGGCCCCCGTATTGTATGTTTGGAAGCATATGTGTAGTTTCGGGCATGTCACCTTCGCCACCTGACAACTTGGCTTTTTTACTTTTCTTTTAGGAACGGCCCCATTCCCAGGATGTGGTCGATGCATCAATGTCTGAAGAAAGTCATGTTTCGCCACAAATGGTTGAAAATTGCACGCATACCTCCAAATCTACTTGTGCTGTTGCTTGCCAGACTTACGACATTCTGCCTCGAAGGGTTGAGAACTGCAAGCAGACTACCACAGCTACTTGCACTGTTGCTTGCCAGACTAGTGGCAGTGATGTGTGAACTCAAGGTATTTTTTTTCGAAGTATTATGTTGGTATGCTGCTTTTCTGAGAACCTTAGGAATTATTGTAGCAATAGGCCAATTTTTATCCTACTTACTCAATTTTATTATTGTGAAAACTAACGGTGTATTTATTAGTGTGCCATTTTCCATTGAAATATGTGTATGCTGAACAAATTCTGTAGGTGGCAGTCGTGTTGCGAGGTCGATATAGTAAAACTGTAAGGGAGTTTCGTGCAAATTACTTTTCGAAGCTGAGGAGGACATATTGCATTTTAGTGGTAGATAGTAAGAGTATAGCCTATATTGAGTCCGGTGTGTGTACCCATATATAACTGATAAGGATATGCCCGCTAAGAATGCATGAAGAAAGAGTGAACCTAGAATATGCTGTGCTAGCATTACTGGCATTACAATTGCCAAAACCTGTCCCTTTGGCACTATACCAATGTTATTTAAAATTTTTTTCACTTTCAGGTACGCAGGTGAACTTGTGTATGCTTTCAAGGAAACATGTGGAAGTACAGATAAAGCTCATTAGAACATCCTGTGACGATGCTGTTAGAGCCACTGCGACTGCTGCTTGCCCCACAACAGCTCGATGTCTGTCACCAATTTCATTTATTCCACCGCGATTGTCCAGTCTTGTGCAATATAATATATTGGCCACAGCAGACGTACAATCGACTACATTGGACATAGAACACATGCTGTCTAATACGTTCGGACACAGAAAACGTGCTAATCGGATTTATCGGACTCCGAAGAGGAGGAGTATGCCATGAATAATTCTGAATACAATCCTTTCATGTACTAACACGTCCTTGCAGTAAGGATTGCAACTTTCTCTGCACTGTCACAGATTGTGCATTGTATTTGATTGCATAAAAGTGTGAATAAATCAGATGACCCACTTAGCTCAAACAAGCAAGAGTGGTCCTTGATCCACCTATACACTCTCTCAATATGCAGTATCATTAAGCCACTGCTCATGCAAAAGCAGTGTGACAAAATCATCTTTCTAATCTGTTCTATTATTACTTACAAGAAAAAAAATAGCTGACAGGAAAGTGCAACGAAGTGGTCTGCCCTTACATATTTTAGCTCTCTTTAGCCCTGCTGTATTCGAAACACTATTTATCAGCAAAAAGTGTGACAATGCGATCAAAACTTTTTTTCGTTGTTTCAGACATGATGACACCACTAAAGACGTCCCTCCACAAAATGAAAGGAAGTTTATTGTTTTTGAAAGTTCACTCAAGGAACTGCTAAGTATATGCCGAAAATGCTTTGCCGCTTGTAAAACCTGCAAGCTCGGTGTATGGCACATTACTACAAGTACAAACAGTGTGTACAAACAATCACGTCCTGTCATGGAAAAGTCAGCCATTAATCAATGGCAAGCCAGCAGGCAACGTACTGATGTCGGCAGGGATACTGTTCAGCGGCACCAACCCCACCACAGTGCTCCATATGTTTGAACACATCAACCTGCAGGTGTTCACGCCAAGGACATTTTTTAACTATCAGCGAAGCTTATCTACTTCGTGCGATTTACAAGGTATGAGGAAGTGTGTATTGGTGCAATTGGAAAACAGTTTTGTTTATTCCTTTCTGGATAGCATATTAATATCTTTGTCATTATGAACCGTAATGTTTTTGTCCATGTGTTCAAGGACAAACAGTTCTTAAAAGAGTTTCTTTAAAGTCATTGAACACAAGCACTATTTCAGTAATGTTCTGCATTTAATGTAGTGTTAACTCAATTTTTGTTTTGCACCAGATCTGGCATCAACAACAGGACGAATTTTTTCGCCAGTTGCACGTCTGCACTGTCGACCTGGCTGGTGATGGACGCTGTGACTCGCCTGGTTTCTCTGCCAAACTTATGACATATTTACTTCATGTCGCCCAGGTCAACAAAATTCTACTTTGAGCAAGTGCAAGTCGGGGAGGCAACGTAGAGCTATTCTAATGTGATTGATATGTTCTCTAACAGTTTTTCACTTTCTGCAAAAGTGTGCAGATGTGACAGTCGAGCACCTATATGGAAAAACATGCATTGTTAAGTGTCTAGACCTGGTGAAGAAACGAGGGCTTAGATTGACATCGGTGACCACAGACCGGCATGGGCAAGTTACAAAGTATATGAAGACACAAGAGCCCACCATCCCACACTTCTATGATGCTTGGCACATCTCAAAAGGTAACATCCACTGAAAATATCCCAGCCTGATTTATGCCCTATTACAGATGGGATACCTTTCTTCATGATGATGTGCGAAATGCAGCGCATTCGCACCATAAATTTTTTTTGGAGTAAATAGATCAACAAAGAGAAGCAGAGGAAAAAAACACCAATGTAGCAAATAATTCCACAGAGAAAGAAAGGGCCAAAGTTGAAGAGGTGTTAAGAGAGGGGAGCATTTTTCATTTGCGTTTCAAGTTCCAGCTGTTAGTCTTGAGTCAGGACTAGAGCAGGGCTCTGTAGAGGTTCTATATAAAATAATGGATCCACCCCAAACGTCGTTCGAGTTATCTAGAAGGCTGATGGGACAAGCATGTCGAAAGTTCCTTTTTATCTCAGCTATACATAGAAGTTTTCTTGCTAAGCATTCTGTATCATGCATGACATTAACCCACTATGCATTAATTTATTACATGTGTCCCAGGCATCAAAAAGAAGCTGGCCGCCCATACAAAGAGATCTGGATGCATTGTACTCGAGCTGTGGATTCAGCCAGCTACCAATCATTTGCATTGGTGTGCAGCCATGAATGATGGCAATCCAGAGCTGCTTACAGACATGTGGAAGAGCCAGGAGCGGCATGTTGCTAATATACATTCAGGGCATACTGGTCTGTACATGCATTGTGCCCTTAGTGACCTGGGAGAGAGGCAATGGCTAGTTCCTGGTTAGTACTGCAGCTGTTGACCAATTTATGCTCATCTCAATTTGCTTTCTAAGTTGCTATAATGTTCTTGTGTATGAAGTACAGGTGATGGTGCGCTTAAATGGCAAGCTTTTCCGGGGATGGGTTGCATGCATTCAGCGAGTTGTCCATCTTTACTACACAACTCTTTGTTAACCCATCTTAGTAACAATTATGGGTGCTATATTTATCTAAAAAAGTGAAATTATACTAACGGTCATCACTAATTAAAAATGCTTATCCACAAAGTTGCTTTTGTCAACACAGGCACACCTGAACACAAGAAGTTTGCTGATGTTGTTATGGCACCTCTTCTCCAGAAAGACATTCGGCAACTGGCTCCTTCTACACACACTTTTTGCTTGGAGGCCTTACATAGTGTGCTGATAGGCTTCGCATCAAAGTCTGTATGCTTCTCATCTGAAGGAATGCGTGCAAAGTGAGTAGTGAATATTATAAGGAAAAACTGAATTTGAAGAGCTGATGTAATTATTTTTATCATGCAGAACGCAACTGGCAGTTCTGCACTTTAATTAAAATTCAAGCAACAGACAAGCAGTGACAACAAAATAACAATCGTGCTAGAAAATAAGCACCTAAAAGCAAGGAAAGGCACGGCTGTAGCTTGCCCCGTGAAAGCTCAACCTACATATGGTAAGTAGTCTACTTGGCCCTTCAATAAAATCTAAGGTCACTTGAAACAGACAGGAGGCAGTTTGGGCATACATAAAAGAATTGAAATAAGTTGACTATGAGCAATAGTGCCTATAACAAAATTGTGCAAAACTAGGTACTTTCATACAACTGCATGACTTTCAGTCTCAGTGCTCCCATATGATTTGTAATTTAAAAGCACAGTGTGCCTTGTTATACTTGTATCTGACATGACTGTTCTCAGAGGCCCACCCAACTGATGCGCTGAAATCTAATAGGTTGATGTAGCCTAGGACTAGACAACCACAACAGCAATGCATTCGGAATCAAATTCACGGAAGCAATTTGCGACTGGAGTCACTCAGACACGAACTCATACTTATGGCTCAATCTGAGTCTAAGTGTGTCCAATTGTGAGCAGGTTCACCGACCTACAAATCAAGGTAATAAATTAGTATTTTACAGCACAGGCTTCAAGATTTGTGCAACGTACAATCCAGCAATAAAAGTATTCTCACTGTAATAGAACGAAAACGAAAAAAAGATTTTTCCTCAATATGAAAATCTAACTGAAGTGTGCATTATTTTGTTTCGGAATGAAACCCTAATTTTTTCATCATTTTTGGTCTACGTAGAAACTTGCTAATCCAGAACAACCAAGGTCATGCACCACGGGCAACAATGCTTATTTAGACTACAGTACTAGTGCATATCTAAGGCAGGTATTTCATTTAGGAACTTGTTCAAATTGTTCGAAGAGCAGTGGCAATCCAATGTTTCTAGTAACTGAAGTGGGCTTTCAAGTGCCTGTGACACATGCTTGCATAGAGAGCGGATTGTCAGTGCAGTAATTTGTTTTATATCAACAGTGATCTTGCAATAAGAGTATGCTCGATAATGGGCTGCTTCTGAGGCCATGCTTACTCCCTTGACGCAAAGCATTGAGCCTGCTAGCAAAATTCTTTATTCACTTTTAATAAGAAAGCCTGCTACGACATGTGGACACTGGTTTGTGCTGACTTGTAATCATGGTGCTGTTGCATGTGCTCCTCGTAAGAATGTGGCAAAAACTTTCTCTATTGCTGTCAGGATAACTATACAACAGATCCAGTATATTTATTTCTATTCCAAATTAAATTTTTTTCATACAAATATTACGACCCTTGCCAAGCTTTTTTCGTTCTGAAATAGGAATCGAATAAATTTTTGTGATAAAACAAAGCTGGAAACGTTTTGTTTAGACACCTTTATACCTATGCAGATGTTGTGTTTGCACAATCGATGTATATTGTGCGCGTCGGCAGGAGCAGTGCAAAAGAGGCGCTTGTCGCCCTCAAACCATACCTCCACTCACCCCCCCTCCCCCCAAGCTACTCAAGCGCTTGCTTCTTGCCTCCTCCAAGACAAAATACTGCTGATGCCCATAGTGTGTATTGTCATCAAAAAAGGAGGCTTTGCTGTACCTCCTCAGTACTATATCATGCATGTCTGGGTAGTGCCTGCTATATATGAAATTACAAGAAGGTGATATTACATGCAACACTATCCAACTCCAGAATATGTTGACCTGCTATTAAAGGAGACTGCACGTTGCTGCGAACAGTGGCCATCATTTAACGCAGCTTTTGCTGCAAACCAGTCAACTGCTCCACCACCAATGAGCCATTCTTTTCCAAGGCCATCCAAACATGAACTTGTGGCAGCAAGAAGATCTAGATTTGCCACTGGCACGGGAAGCACCACACTCCAGGATAGGTAAGCATGCTCCATTACTTTGCTGTAGTAGTGTCAGTTCTTCACTTCATAAAATTTATAAGGGAGTGACTGGTTCATCTACTGTGCCGTAAGAAACACAGACGTTACCTCGCAGTTGGTCTGGAGCAGAACATTTTTATAATGATTTGTTGCTCTCTTCACTTCTATATACAAACTGGTATACGGTAATAGAAATGAGAATAGCAGAAAGCATGGCTTTCGATCCATTCAAATTATGGCATGCCTCGACTACTGTTAGGTGAATCTAGCTGGCATCACTATAGCACTACAATCACATTCCTGCTGGTGCTATTGCGTAGCAAGAGCATGATTTTGTCCTTACATTTCTCTCCGTCATTATAGTGCATGAAGCTGCACATTTATTATTCTGATATTGTTGCTCAGTCAGCCAAAAAAAGAAAACTAGAGGGACTCAATCTGTCTAAGGAACAGGTGTGGAGAGAGTGCACAAGTATATTTATTGTTCAAACATATGCTTCATAGGCAGTATCAGCACATTAAAAAAATATAAAGGTGCATAAAAAACAAAGAATAAAGTGAAATGATGCAATTTTTATTTTGAGTAATCGTGGTTTCCTAGGCATGTTACTTTTTGATATCTTTTAATTTGAAGTAGACCTTTACAAAATTCAAGTCATTAGACTTCTGTACCACTTTTTTTGAAAAGGCTTATTAATTGTGTGCATACTCGAAACCAGTAAAAGTTTCAGATGGAAATCTCTCTCTTATTTGGTGTACAGCACAAGCAGAGAGGACCTTCCGATGATATCTGCTCAGGCATCCCCAAAGCCAGTGTGCAAGCTGTCTGTAGTCAATGTAGCGGTACTGCCTCTCAACAAGAGAGGAAGAGCAACAGTCATAATTTCCTTCCAGCATACCTACTGTATAAAGTGACCCTTTCGGCCAGAGAAACTGAAGAATGAATTGGCGTGAAGCTGAGTTGATGTTCAGTAGCAGTACAGGCATATCTTTGTCTACCTCAAACCTCGTTTCCAAGCCAAATGAATGGATTCATCGTGAATGTTTTCTTAGCAGTGCAGTTAACTCAGTTGCACAACATTGTGAGGATGGTTGGAAAGATGACAAGACAAAGAAAACCTGTAGGATGACTGCAATCAGCTGTTGTGGCCAGTCTAATGCCTAAAGGCAACAGTTTTCAGGCACACAAACCTGATGGAAATAGTGAACCTTCTGCATAAGAAAGGTTGTATAAATGGCACATCAGGAAGCAGCAATGAAACTTTGTTCTTAGTGCCATTCATCTGCACGTGCCAATGCGGTGGTATGTTCCTTGAGCGTGATGTAGCACACCCTTCTGGAAACAGGAAGGTTAAAAAGAAACTCGATTCATACAGTAATTGATTTATTTGTGGGGTTTAACGTCCCAAAACCACCATATGATTATGAGAGACGCCGTAGTGGAAGGCTCCGGAAGTTTCCACCACCTGGGGTTTTTTAATGTACGTGCGCCCAAATCTGAGCACACGGGCCTACAACATTTCCGCCTCCATCGGAAATGCTGCCGCCGTAGCCGGGATTCGAACCCGCGACCGGCGGGTCAGCAGCCGAGTACCTTAGCCACTAGACCACCGCGGCGGGGCAATTCATAGAGTGCACTAAGAGAAAAAGATATTTTGGCAATTTGTGAGCATCGTCGTATGCCTGTCTTTGGAATGGTGCAAGAAAAGTAATTTTGACCATTCATTGCCTGTAATTCGTTGCATCTAGCTGAACCCTACTGAATCATGACTACCACAAAAAGTAATATTCACGCACTTCAAGTTCTAAATCGTGTGCTTCAAGAAATAGTGAACGTACCGTATTTCCATCCCACTGTACCAAATTTTCAAAACGTAATATAATACGTGTGACTGTTCCTCACAAACACAAATTTCTCCAACAATTTTGTCCTACTTCACTATCAAATCATTTTTAATGAGAAAAAAGTTCCTCATGCACTCATAGCCAAGATATGTGATCCGTACCATACAAGCGCACAAATTATCTCATGCATTCACTGAGGCTTAGCCTACCCTCATTACTAAATAAATATTAGAAAGGAAAAACACTGCAACTAATTAGACGTGCAAAGAAATTGGAGTGCAGTTCTGCAAATCTGAATGAAGGCATAAATAAAACCAAACAGTTCTTGCATTTTTAGATTGTTGTTCTCTTTCTATTGACGCTCAAGTGTTCCAATGAACAATGTACATATAATACCATTGTATATCAAACATGTTTATTTTAGTGCTCTTTTAGTGTTATCACTACCACTGTTTCTGATGTGCAAATGCATTTGATCAATATTTTGTTCAAAATACTGTGTGTTTGTGTGTGTTATTCAAGATGTTCTATTTTCTCAGTTGCACTGAAATATTGTACGTAGGTATATGTGAACATATGTATGTATGCTGGTTTCAGTGGTACTGCCACCACGTGAGTCTCTTCAAGCAAATTCAAGCTGTATAGTGCAGCTTTCGCCTGTAGGACCCTCATCAATTTTATCGGAAAATATTACCGTTTTGGATGTACTGTTATTGCATAAATCGCATGTGTGATTGCAATAAAACCACTAATTGCAAGTTAGCGTCATGTGTGTGTCTCCCTCTTATTTATCCCTGTCGCGGTGGATACATGATACGAACTATGAGTCTAAACCAAGTTGTCCGGCAACGTGACTTGGCGAATCTTTGAATGTTGTCCTAGGCCTGTCATTTAGAGGCCTACATAGGCTCATGATCATCTCAATAGAACAGCACTTCTAGCTTCGCCTGTGCTAAGCATTCATCACATTTATTTACTATAGTTTGATAAGAAAAATAAGCTGCTTCTAACATTTCAAAGCTTATTCGATTAGGTGCTATCCCAGAGTAATACGAGCGTAACTATGCTCTAAATTTGCTTTTTAACCCGCTCTATAGCCTACATTTTTTTTGCCGACATACTGCTTCACATGCAGCCTCGATTACACGTTACACACTCAAAATAATGCATTTAAGAAGAAAAGTGGTTATTCTACAAATGATGGGTGACTGCAATGAGATCAGAAAGTAGGCGTCTTTATGAAAACGAATTATAGGTTACGTTGTAGGCATAATAACAAATTATGCCTACAACACTTATACATTATCACCTAATGCGGGTTCATAACATATATTTGGCAAAGAACACAATGAGTGTTAGGATGGTTATTATTATGGACTTGAAAAGTATGCGTGTTCACTGTATTCAGCTTTATGTAAAGCCTCCTGTGAAACAAGACAGCTTTTGTGCATTGTTTTGACATCTACTATTGCATGATCTTCCCAAGTGCTGCTCCATTGGCAGTGGACGAACAATAAATCAAGGTAATGTGTCCGGACTGCGGCCTAATTATTTTCATTATTATCAGGCCGTTGAGATATCTCAAGTGAGTGAGTGCCCTTCCGTACCGCGATCGGAAATTCACACATGCCACGAGACACATTTCCTTTTGGCGTTTAGTCGTGAATTAGACCGAGCAGTAAACTTGGGTGGTCAAACAAACTGCTCGGCCGCGTCTTATGACATAAAAAATAAATAAATTGTGTGTGGGGGGGAGGCGTAGCGATCAATACTTATTATCTTGCTCACACTGACGTGTTTCGCAGTCGGCACTTCGTGAGGCATGACGCTAACTCATCGGCTCATTTCCCTAAGCCACGATGTGTGCGATCACTAAGAAGTTGAAACTTTCACGAACACACTCTCGCACAGCGTCATTTAAAAAAGAGCGATATCAGGCGGTCATTTCTTCATGCTGTGCTGCCTTTGTGCAAGCTGCTTACCCTGTTTTCTCGACTAGCAGCCCATAGTCTTCAAACATTTGAAGGACTACGCCGAGCACTACATCGTCAAGGCACAACGTGTTAAAGTACGGGTGCTCTGTAATGCACCCAGACGGCTGCCTTCGAATCGCTGCCTGGATTTCGCGGCAGCAGATGCTCTCAAGAGTGGTGGGCATCGGCACGCAACGTCCGCAGGTACACCTATTGGAGTAGTAAGATTAGCGATCGCACACACTGGCCTGCTGCGCAACATAGACTTAAAGACTTTAACATACCAGCGCGTATTTCCGAGCCGATCGGTTTCAGGAGGGTCGTGGTCGGGGCTTCTGCTAGCGGAAGTTTTTCCACGAGGTCTCGATACGGGTGCCTCCACGGCGCAGGCTTCTTCACCATCGTCGCCACTGCCGCTGTCTTGCGCTGACGGTGGCCAGTCTCGCACCCGCATGCGTGCGTCGGCGTACGGCTCAAAGCCCAAGAGCCGACTCCGCTCGAGCATACGAAGCTGTAGTTCAGGGAGGTCAGCCATTGCACACTGAGTGTCCATGATGTTATGGTGTTGCCGGCACCACAATATAAACAGTGTGATGCTACAAACCACGGTCAACTCAAACTCAAAAACATCGCTGCGTCGCCATGTTTTGTCGAAGACAGAGACTTTTCATTGGCTGTCTTAAAATGACGTCAACTGCGCAGTTGACAGGAACTTGAGCGGGGAATCCGAAATTGCGCTTTTTTAGCAATTCCGCGAACCCAGAAATCAAACGAATCGAGGTTTAGTATTAAATGAATGGCCAGGATTCTGAACACACACATAGTTGAAACTTTTTCGAAGGACGTTTCAGGACCCCTTTAACTATCAGTATTATCAAGAAAAATTGAAGTATGCAGAAAGGTACTCTAATTTCGCGTATTCTTCACGAGCTTGATTTATATGACTGTGTAGGCAGCATGTACGGTTGTTAAGGAACGTGGAGTCGCGGAATTCATCAGTATGAAGTTCATCGTAACGAAACCTACGAAGTGCCTTTCATTACGCTTACCGCTGTGCGAGCTAGTGAGTGTACAGTTTTTGGAAAGTGATGTGGCGGCGGACAGGGGCTGCTGCTCCGCGGGAAGCGGCCGGGGGCAACTGCGGTCTGGTGCGTTTCACTGGTTCGGTGGCACAGGCGGCGGAGTCGCGACGGTGAGGCGCACACAGAAAACAATTTTGCACTCAAAAGGGTGTAAAAAGAATGCTTTTACAAGAAAGCAGCCTTTGCAACACCCTTTAAGACCCATAAATGGTCAATTGAAAAAAGCACCCCTTTGTTTGGGTGCTTGTCTCGATAGCACCCTAAAATAGGCTCTAAGCGTGCTTTTGTGCCTGAGAAGGGTGTAGGTGGCGATTCATCAGATGGAATATGCAGCAAAAAAAGAACACATGATTATATTATTTGGGATTTTACCTCTCAAGAGAGAGACAGAGAGAGAAATAAATAAAAGAAAAAGACAGGCAGATTAACCTAGACCTCGATATGATTATGAGGGTCGTCTTAGTGCAAAGCTCCAGAGACTTTGACCATTTTGTGTTCTTTATTGAGCACTGATATCGCACAGTGCACAGGCTTCTACCTTTTCGCCTCTGTTTTAATTCGACTGCCACGGCCGGCCTCAAACCCACGACCTTCAGATTGGCGGCCGAGCTGCGTAGCTACTGCACGGATATGTGGACCTTGTGTTAAATGACGGCCTGATTGACTTAGAATGTGTGAAGGTGCTCTCCGAATACAGCAGAACGCCAGCAGAAGCAAATCGCGTTTCATCTATAATGGCACTTAACTGCCATCCATGTTACGAAAGCTTTCCTTAGCGTTGGTTATAAGCTACATGCTTGCTATGGATTATATACAGGAGCATAAGGTTCGCCCGAGTATAGGTGTGTGTGCGTGAGCCTGCGCATGTGTTCGTGTGTAAGCGCGATTGTGTGTAGACCCGTGAATGTGTGCGTGCGCGTGTATGTGCGAGTCCGTGCTTGTGTTAAGCGTGCCTGTGCACATGTGTACTCCCATGCATGCGTGCGTTTACGGTTGCGCGTGTGTGTGGCCGTATGTGTGTATACGTGTATGTGTGCGCGCCTGTGAATAAGTATGTGTGTGTATCAGCCCGTGCGCCCTCGAATTTCGTGTGTGGGGGGGGGGGCACTGCTTCTTAGTGTTTAAGGTCCCACACCTGTTCAGACTGGGAGTCTATATGGGAGGTGGCTCAAGAAATGGTGGGGGTCAACGCACTGTATACGGACTATTCACTACATGGAAAACAGCTGCACATTCTCGTTCCTCATCGTTGCTTACGAACTTGTTGTGGTAGCTGATTAGGTCCGCTGAGGCGCTTCTACGCTCGACAACCTGGGTTATGACCAATTCACACGGAAACCTGTCACTGCACTTATGCACAACCATCGTTTATATTAACAACGTTTCACAAGAACGTGCCCTGCCTTTGCTACAGGTGCTTAGCTAGCTAATCGGGCAACCATATGGAATTATGTGCTGATCATGTGGTCAACAAAAAGTTTGTTATAACAACCTCGGCACGTTTTGTGGTGCGTGACAAGCCTTCTAAACATCCCCGAATGTTGATTATTTGTTCCAGCTTCGACAACGCATTCAGTGTTTGCGGCACCATACGCGGAAATGCCAGACACAGACAATGCGAAAAGAAATTCCTCTGGGAAAAGGTGTAGCGATGCTCTCCCGCTAATGCCACCGAGGACGAAATAATTAATGTTTCTGGCCATTCTATGGTGCACTTTGTTTTCCGCAAGTTTTGCTTCACTATTTTTCACCCACTACAGTCGCATTCCGTCAAAATACTCTGAGAACCTAAGGCTGGTAAATAACCTGCGCCGCTGTGTGACTGGGTGAAAGGAGAGTTGCCATTTAGAAGGAGTCATTCTTGAAGCGCAATTCGATTGCCTTCCGCGTCGAACTACCGCCCGCCGTATGCGCCATAGCGTTTGCCTTTCGGCGCCGTCTTGGCGGGTTTGCCGCTCACCCCGCTCACACGGGCCAGCGTTCCCCCCCCCCCCCACAACGGTGGGGTAGATAAGCGAATAGTTGCGTCACCGAACACCTGCGTCGACAGCTGCGACGGTGCCGCCGCCAGTGCCTCCTCCTCCTCTCTCTCAACGTTGCTCTCTCTGTCTCATCCGTCTTTCAAATGCATTGCTTTGGTCTGGGGTCTTGGTCGCTGTGTGAGTTCTAGCGAACAGGCGCATCTTCAATGGTGGTCACGCATGACACCGTGTTCGAAGTGACGCTCGGATTAAGGAATATTCTTGGAGTGGCGGACACGGACAACGTGGGCCTGTTAACAGTGAGTGTACTGTTTTCGTAGGTAGTAATCATACAGCGCTAGCTGGGCGCCTGCAGCAGCTCTGCCGAAGTAGGCTGCCAGCCATTTACAACAGCATTCGTTTGCGGGCCTGTTGCAGATACCCGATTAAACGTGTGACTTAACGAGTTCACACTGCTATGCGCGATGTTGTGTAAGTTCCTGCATCACTCATACAGTGAGTGATGTGATCACTTAACAAGGGCGCGACTAGTTGCTGATCGCACGTTGTCTCTACGCTGCTCAAAGTGATTGATATTGTTTCAAGATGCGCTTTAGGCTAAATCGTAATGACATTTCTATTAATACTCAGATCTGCAACGTGCTTCTGTAGGTGTAAGCATAAAAAAGAAAGAAAAAGAAAATTTATGTACAGAGGCGCACTGTACGAAATGGCTTTTTTTGCTTAAAGACGGTGCTGATATGCCACGATGCTCCCACCACGTGCGCGTCGGTGTTTTAAAAATATTTAGGACTCGTGTCACCAGCAACAGGGAAAGATCTAGTCGACTTCCAAAGGCGCGTTGTTGTGGCCATCGCCGTGCGTTGTTTTCCCTCGTTTCTGTTTGCTGTTTTCGTGCTTTGCTTTCATCTGCGATAACGTTCGGCGTTATAACAGAATCGAGAGAGTATACATGACTGTGGGAGCTATGTGCGGTAGCTCTAGCATAAGCCATGGCTGCTGCAACGTAGACGGCGTTCGCACACATTGGTGTCGTTCGAGTGCTCCTACTTGCTTGATTGTGTTTAACGGAGTATTTAGGCACGGGTTACGTTTGTAAATCCTGTGGTCAATAATCGCTAATAGCGTACTCCTGATTGCCATCAGAGGATGGGCTTGGTTGTCGAAATACGCCAGACGCTTTTTCTGGCATATTTCTGGCATAGAACGAGAAAATTGTTCATTTTTGATGACCCTATAGAGGCAGGCAGAATTGCACTGATTGCTGAATTGTCACAATTCCTCAAATTGTTAGAGGCGTGATTAAAGTCAGTAAATCTTTTACTTTTTTTGCAGACCTTTTCGCTAGTGATACGCCCAAGATCATTTTTTCTCATACAAACGAGAAAGCAGAGATGCCTTCACTGTTTGTACATGAAGAGGCAAGTTTCTTGTGCGTTTTGATTAATGCTACATGTTCTGAACGTGGTACTTTAATAACTGTTTTTCATACTGGCTCACTACCCTATAAGAAATTTGATTCTTAGGTGAACTGCTGGAATATTTCAGCGAGAAAAAAAGTTTTTTTCATGTGGATGGCTTATAACTTCCTGGCATAATGCCATCTGTGTGGTGTTTGCGGGAAATTTTGTTTTAAAACTACCGATTATTTTTTCTAAAGCAAATTCGGTGTACTTGTTAAGTAAATGTGCTTCTGTAAGGTATTTGAAGCTCAATAATATTAGTCCAATTATTCGCCACACTTGCTTCCAAGAATAAAGCCAAAATGTGTTATGTTTGCATTTTTATTGCAATGTAGCACTTTGTATGAATATCTGAGCATTGAATACTTACTTCACAGAAAGTATATTTTGAGGAAAAAATATCTTGAGACCTTTCAAGCTGCTGAAATATACAAGAAAATATCACGAATTTCACGAAATCGTGATTTTTGTTCGTATTGAGATGCAATTTGCTCCACGATGTGATACAATGAAAACTCATCATTATACCTATATTGTAAGAAAATGAAATTCTTTCTATATTAAAAATCTTATCGCAAAAAGTACAGGAAAGAGCACTGTCAACTGAATGTTATTGAAGGTGCTACGAGCGTTTTTATACTGAGCACAAGAAAACGGCTCATCTGCAACAACACATGTGTGACCATGAACAAAAAATTTTACCGAGAAAAGAATACTCTTTTTCGGAAAAGATAAGTGAAGGTGTACTGATGCGTTGATCCTTGGCCTTCCTGATAAAAAGTTCTAAAATCTCAATTTTCCTGCCTGCTTTTTTCAAATACTGTGTTTTATGAAACCAAGGACTTCACTTACATTCTTTACGATGTCCGGCCATGGGACTACGATAGCCCTTCTCAATATTTAAAGCATGCTGTCTTGCTCGATCATTGAAGCATTGCCCAGTTTATCCTATGTGTACTTTTTCACATGTTAGTGGTATCTCACACACATTAGATTGGCATTCAGTAAGCCTATTTTAATGACGAATGGTGCAAGATTGGCTACTCCTGTTGCTGTAAGTACATGCACTTTTGAAAGCTTGCAAGGGGTGGAAAACAACAATGTCATATCTGCTGGCTCTCTTCCTAAAGTTGTGAGACACCTTATGTACATAGTACTTTGTAACATGCAAAGGTCATTGGTCATTCTGTTTTTCTTTTGGTCCTGTTTCCTTTAACTTTACTTTCTGCAGGAGGGTTTCGCAAACGAGTGTGATGATGCTGTTGGGGTAATGGCTGGTGCTATCAGCCCAGAAGTGCTAAGAATGTTCTGCCTTTTGATAGTGGGCATTCAAGATTGGTAAAAAGAGGAATTGATACCACATGTATTCAGGCCACCCTTCAGAAATCATGTTAGCACAATGGTGAGGTGAGGCTTAAAAACCAGATTAAAAAACTAAAAGATGCTGCATATCCCACCAGAATCATCACACCCGTTTGCGAAACCCTCCTGCAGAAAGTAAACTTAAAGAAGACAGGACCAACAAAAAAAACAATGACCAAAACATTTGCATGTTATACCACATCACGTGTCTCACAATTAAAGAAAAGAGCCAGCAGATAAGATATTAACGTGTTGTTCTCCACTTCTTGCAAGCTTTCAAAAGTGTGTGTACTAAACAGCAACAGAAATAGTCAATATTGTACCATTCGTCACGAGAATAGGTTTACTTAATGCCAATTTAACGTTTGTAAAGTATTTTTTATCAGGTAAACCAATGATCAGTGCATCACTACACGTTAACTTATCCTTTCCGAGAGGGAGTATTCTTTACTCAGTTAAGATCATTTTGTAGCGGTCACACGTGTCGTCGCGCATGAGCATGGTTCTTATACTCCGTATAAAAGCGCTCGTAGCACATTCACTAAATTCAGTTGACAGTCGGTGCTCTTTCGTGTCCTTTCTGTTTCTTCCTGAAGTTGTCGCGCTGTGACTAGCACACAACCACGATTAACCAACTCGCCCAAATTAAACTCTTCTTGAGTAACACGTAGAGCGAGTTTCGTATAGAAAGAAGAAGTGTTTTTAAAATAAAATTTTTCACATACAACACCTACACGGCATTCCAGGAAGTTCGGAAGGCAGCCACGTGACCAAATAATTTTCCTCTTCTAAATATTCGAGAAGTTCACTATTTTCAATGCAGCACGAGTTTTTCAAATACATTTGAGATGGTTGCCAAAATGGCTGGGACATTTGGCATAAAATGACCTATTTGCGTCATTAGCCGTTATTATGCATTACCTCCTTTGTTTTTTGTGTGTCCGGACTCAGTTTTGTGTTCGTGTTTAGCTTATTCACTTTCTGATTATTGTATTGGTTTTTTGAGTATTCGCTAAGGTTATATGTGCGAAAATACATACATGTTTCATGTACATCATTTCTGATAACCAATTGTTATACATTCAGGAATACAAAGCTTACACCACTGTGATTGTATACATTTGAAAACACTATCCATATGTATTTTTGTGTGCATCACGTCTTGGGAACGATTGTGTACATGAAGGCGTATATAGTGAAATCATGGTGATTGTATTATCTGAAAGAATTATAGGGATCTATTAGCGTGTATTTCATTTGTAGTCTCTATGTACTTGAAGCAGTATACTAAACTGAAACTAGTGTAATTGTATGTTTCAAAGAATTTTCAATAAAGTGAAACTGAAAAATTATAATAAACATTTGAGGTGTTGCGTGTGTCTCTGTACGGGTCGCGCATGGCCTCGCGATGCTGTTTTTATCCGGCCGAGATTGGCGGCAGCGATCGATGATTTCCCAAGAATAGACCGCTGGGCGCCCCCCACTGCTGCTGCTGCTCGCGGGACACAAAGCATGCAGTCGACACTTCACTCCGAGTTTTCCACGTGGTGCACTCGGATGAGTGGTAGTGGCGGCTGAAGCCGTTCGAAAAAAAAGATCGATCTAGACTCAATGGCGCCTTCCTCGTTTTTTTTTTTCGCCAGACTCTGAATTATGAGATCTTAAAATAGCACGCTTAACTAGAGAATACCGCAACGTCAAAAGGATTTGTGGAATCTTGAGAACGGCACGTGGTTAAGACGGTTGATGTTACTGAGCTTGTACTTTTTCTACATAGTATTACATCAAATGATATCAAATTGGCTTTGTAAGTTTTCCCACTTTCTAGCTTTGTTGTTCACGTCAGGACGTATTTATTTATTGTGAACTGAGACAGAAATGGGGAATGCCAGTCTGGTTCAGACAAGCTACACGGCATTCTGTCTTACTCGCCGACTCTGCGGGTTCTGTTTTTGCTGATTTATTTGCTTGTTACGTTTTTTTTTTCGGCGATGCTGGTAAGGAAAATGAGCAACCTAAATAAGCATGGACCAGCCTGAGAATGAAATAAAAGCAATTTTTTATTCGTGCGCCTTTTTCGTGGTTTAACGCCTAATTTTATGAAGTGTTCAGCACTTTAAGGGTCCTAGTTGTTGCACGCTGCCGCCAGTTGGCGTAACGCATGCTTGAATAGACGCCTATACTTAAAAAGACGCCTGTTAATATCCTAGATTTAGTGGCAACCTTCATTATCAGAAACACTGCGGTCGTAGAAGTTTGCTTGAGACTGCTCTGGAATACAGCAAATATCACGGTGAATTACACAAGTGATACTTCACCTGTGGGAACTAAAGGTTACACAGACACTATTTTTGCGGATAGCAGTTGAACTTGTCTAACGCATGAAAGATGACGAGAGCATACAATTACCTAATAAGTAAGTTTACAAGAATGGCGTTCATTTATTTGGTGGCATCGAGAGCGTGACTACCGCCGCATCGGTGAAATGCGCTAAAAAGTGATACAAGACGAAAAAACCGACTCACAAATCCCGTCACTGATACACTTAATTTGCAGCGTATCTGCTCGCTGTCAGATTCATCAGGACTGAGACAAGTACTACCTGTCTACTCAAGTCTGGTCTTCGGGATTTCACCAGCAAGTTAATTAGAAAGTCGCTGTTTCAATGCTTGGCCGAAGCACTGAAATAAGACCGCCGTATTGCATTGTTATATGAAATGAGACTAGCAGTGCCTAGAATCCTAGCTAGAGTAACTTCACAAACTGCTGGCATATGTAGACACGATGCAGCAGACTAGAAGAGACTTGCGTGCTATCTACCTTGAACATTTCGGGAACAGCGCAATGACGACGCGGACGAAAAAAAAAGAAAGACACATTACAGTGCTTACTCGCATGTGAATGTTTCTAAAAAGCACACGAAATAATAAGAAAAAAGACTACAACAGTCCTCAAACCCACGCGACCTTATTTAAAAAAATGAAAGGCACAAAAAACAGCAACCAGCTTTGCAACTATAAATGTAAAAAAAAGCTTTAAGTAGACCATGTGCATTCGCCCACTCTAGGAAATTCGTGATAGATTTCTATCTAAGAAAATAAGCTCGTTATCACGTAGATCGACAAAAGGTACCCCAATGCACTGCGTAACGGTATTCTTGATATGCATGCGGGATTTGATATGTCAGGTTTAACGTCCCAAAACCACCATATGATTATGAGACACGCCGTAGTGGAGGGCTCCGGAAATTTAGACCACCTGGGGTTTTTTAGATATGCATGTGGAAGGCAACCCACCAGTAATGATAGAAGAAGTCAGAAAAGCATTGGAGAGCATGCAAAGAGGTAAAGCTGCTGGTGAGGACCAGGTAACATCAGATCTGCTGAAAGATGGAGGACAGATTGTGTTAAAAAAAGTAGCCGCCCTGTTTGCGAGGTACCTCCTGACGGGAAGAGTACCAGAGTCTTGGAAGAATGCTAACATCATCTTAATAAATAAGAAAGGAGATGAAAAGAACTTGAAAAAAAAACAGGCCAATCAGCTTGCTCTCCGTAGTATACAAGCTGTTTACAAAGGCAATTGCTAACAGAGTTAAGAAAACATTAGAATTCAATCAACAACAGGAACAAACAGGATATCGAACAGGCTACTCAACAATCGACCGCATTAATACTATCAATCAGGTAATAGAGATAAGCTCAGAATATAGCCAACCGCTATACATAGCCTTCATCGATTACGATATGGCGTTTGATTCAATAGAAATATCAGCAGTCATGCAGACACTGCTGAATCTGGGCTTCGATGAAGTACATGTAAACATCCTGTAAGAAATATACAGGGTATCAACTGCTACCATAGTGCTTCATAAAGAAAGCAACACAATACCAATCAAGAAGGGTGTAAGGCAGGGGGATACACTCTCCCCAATGCTATTTACTGCTTGCTTACAGGAGGTTTTCAGAGGCCTAGAATGGGAACAGTTAGGCATAAGTGTTAATGGAGAGTACCTTAGTAACCTGCGCTTCGGCGATGACATTGCATTGCTGAGTGACTCAGAAGACGAATTGCAACTCATGATACCGGAGTTAGACAAAGAGAGCAGAAAGGTGGTTCTTAAAGTTAATCTGAAAAAAAACGAAAGTAATGTATAACAACCTCGGAAGAGAGCAGCGCTTCGAGATAGGTAATAGTGCACTTCAAGTTGTAAAAGACTATGTCTACTTTGGGCAGGTAATAACCATGGAGCCCAACCACGAGATTGAAGTAACTAGAAGAATAAGAATGGGTTGGAGCACATTTGGCAAGCACTCTCAAATAATGACCGGTAGATTGCCACTATCCCACAAGAGGTAGGTATAAAACAGCATCTTCTTGCTGATACTTTGCAATAGAGCAGAAACCTGGAGACACACAAAGACAGTTCAGCTTAAATTGAGGCCGACGCAGCGAGCAATGGAAAGAAAAACGGTAGGTGTAACCTTAAAAGACAAGAAGAGAGCAGAGTGGATTAGGGAACAAACGGGGGTTAAGGATATCATAGTTGAAATCAAAAAGAAGAAGAAATAGACGAGGGCCGGGCATGTAGTGCGCAGAAAAGATAACTGCTGGTCATTATGAGTAACTAACTGAATTCAAGCGGGTTAGGTGGAGACTGAAGGTTAGGTGGGCAGATGAGATTAACAAATTTGCGGGCATAAATTAGCAGCAGCAAGCACAGGACGAGTTCACTGGTGGAACATGGGAGAGACCTTTGTCCTGCGGTAGACGTAGTCAGGCGGCTGATGGTGATGATGATGATTCTTGATATTGTGAGCCTCATTTATATCGCATTCTGATTTGTTCGCAATTCGCTGACAGCTCCTCAGCTTCATAAAACATTGGTGTACAACGGTACAGCGCAAGGTTTTGGGACACATTTAAGTGTGCATCCCCTTGTAACGAACGCTTATGTTCCTATAGCCTTGCATGTGCTCGTTTCGTTGCGTATACTCGATCAAGAGGTACACGACACCTTTCTTACACTGCTCGAAAAGAGACGCATGTCTGACCCCACAGTCTTTTTTTGGCGACTCCTGACAAGTGTTTCGTTTTTATTTTTAGCTCAGAATTCTCCCAGACACTGCTTAACCTATCAGGCACTCAAAAAACAACGCCAAGTCCAAAACAGCTGGCCGCATTCTTCAGGTAGCGAGAGGCTTTGTGTGTATATATAATTAATGCTGGAAATTATTTCTGCTGTGGTGCCAGATGAACGATGATATCCTATTTAGGCATCATGCGCAATAAAACAAGTAATTTGAAGTATTTCATGCCTCTAGTTAAAGACAACGTTGTATTTTCTGTAACAGAACTGTGTGTTAGGTTACATCTTGCTGCCTTTATATTTTTGAGTTGACTGTATGCGCTTGTTTGTGATGGTAACTCAGAAACACGGCTCTCTCTGGCGACATTTTGCACCTCGTTTTCCGAAGAGACTCGGCTATGCTTTATAAAATATGATCAGACAGCGCTAACATTTAGTTCCGTGTGAAACTCACTTGCACAGCTTGCACGCTTCCGTAGTCTGCATCAAAAAATGTCCAGCCTATAACGGCGACATATATAAAGATTCCCGAAAAGTATTGGAACTGTATTGTACGTTTGAAGATGTTGTGGAAGTTCACAAATGACCTTATCCTTGGTCATGAGCACTGTACAGTGAGTTACGACCAGACTACTAATAATCCCGTTTTATGCATCAGCCTCTTCATTAAACCTTCAATGGTGTGTGTTTATGATGGAAAGCTGTAGGTAATCACTGCCTTTGTCAAAATTATGCTGTTGCATTTGCTGCCCACACACTTTCGACGAGCCAACAACGGGACCAATTTAACATATATTGGCTTGTGACATCACAAGCTTGCACTTCAGAATGGGGTTTTTCCTTCCGCTTGCGGCTTTTGGTAGCTGTGAGCAACAAGTTTTGCATAACCGAAATAACCCGTCTTCAAACTGGATGAATATATGCATGAAGTTGCGTCTTTTTCATGCACGTCTGTGTGCCGATGCTACGATGACAGAATCAGAAATTAGCCTCATTGAAACACAAACTTTAACATAGTTGTTATGAGAGATGAATATTGCAAAAGCAAGGTTTTATGCCTGTCATGAAGTTTTATAAGGTAAACTAGAAAATTTGCGAAGAGAGAAATGCGCGTATGGTAATTAGTGTTTATATAGTAGCGTTCTGTATGAAATCGCGAGGTGCCTGCCTGCTGGAATGTTTGCTTAGTTTGCAGGCCATTTTAAATTACCCAGCGGCCACCTTAACTTTGAAGAAGGCGAGCACTCATGCTTGGAAAGGCAGATTTACAAATGCCTTTTGCGAATGCAGGAGGAAAATTCTAATACAACAATACTGAATGGCTCGAAGCAAGTGTAAAATAGGTCTGAAAATAAACATGCAGAAAACTAATGCTCAACATATACAGAAGAGAACAGCGCTTTTCGGTAGGTAATGTAATGTAAACAAACACGTCTATTTATAGCTCATGTAGTGAAAATAGAAAAAAAAGATGAGAAACTTGAGTGCCCTGATTAATTTCCCTGTGAATCTCAGCACCACGATTAAGCCAGACGTAATGTTTTTGGCAGGGTCAAGTCTTGAACTCATAATACGCATAGTATGGACTGGTGGCAAGTGATAAGATTTAACCACTGTTGTGGCACGTACCTGTTTCTGATGAACAGTGGCGATGGCACTGCATGTCGACAAATCGAGAGCCCAAGCTTGATTGATCAATATGTTGCGTTTAACGTCCCAAAACCACCATATTGTCACGTGATTACAGAACGACCACAACGTCTGTTCACAGGAGCAGCACTGGACGTCGAGCCGAACCGAACGTTAGAGCACGAGCACACCAACTGTCCTCTTCTTCCACACCATGGCACATACTCGCATTGGCATGGCTATACCTCGTTCCATGCATGTGGCATTACCCCTCCCCCTTCGAAAAAAAAGTACGACCCCGATGACCAATGCCAATTAAAAGTGAAAGTAATCGCGTACACGCACAAAGACGCATGATGAAGCAGTGTCAGGTGACTCGGGGGTAGTGTGGCTTCATTGTCGGCCTGCTGGGAACGTCGAGATCGCCGAGCTGTGTCTTCAAGCAGAATTTCGTAGTTGACATCTGTGAGGCGCCGTAGTACTCTATAGGGACCGAAGTAGCGGTGAAGTAACTTTTCCAAGCGGCCCCTTTGGCGAACGGGGATCCACAGCCAGACCAGATCACCGGGTTGGTAAATAACATGGCGATGACGGGAGTTGTACCTCTGCGAGTCGATTCGTTGTTGTTTTCGGATCCGCTCGAGTGCAAGCTGGCGGGCCGCGTCGGCGAGCCGGATAAAGTAGTTCGCATCAGTAGTAATATCGGTCGTGTCAGGCAACAGCATGGCATCAAGCATCGTAATTGCTTCTCGGCCGTGAAGCAACCGGAAGGGAGTGAAACCCGTAGTCTCTTGAACTGCAGTGTTGTAAGCGAACGTTACGTATGGCAAAATTGCATCCCAGTTTTTGTGATCACGGTCGACGTACATAGATAACATGTCAGCGAGCGTCTTGTTTAATCTCTCCGTCAGACCGTTGGTTTGCGGATGGTATGCGGTTGTTTTGCGATGAGCTGTTCCACTAAGTCTCGTGAGGTCTTGCATCAATTGGGCTGTAAAGACTGTTCCACGGTCAGTGATAAGAACTGTTGGCGCTCCATGGCGGAGGACGATGTTGTTGATGAAAAAATACGCAACCTCATTGTCGGTGCCACGTTGTAGGGCTTTCGTTTCGCAGTACCTCGTTAAATAGTCAGTAGCGACTACGATCCAGCGGTTGCCATCATGTGACTTCGGGAATAGCCCCAGCAAGTCCATGCCGATTCGTTCAAACGGTTGTAACGGGGGTGTAACAGGCTGCAATAAACCAGCAGGGCGCACAGGTGGGGCTTTATGGCGCTGGCAATGATTACACGTTTTAACGTAATGCTTGACATCCTGGGTGAGCTTTGGACAGTAGTAGCGAGTCCGAATCCGGGCAAGGGTACGTGCGAAACCTAGGTGGCCGGAGGAAGGCTCGTCGTGGCAGGCAGATAAAATGTCAGCACGTAGCCCTGGTGGGACGACGAGGAGGTACTCAGTCGCATAAGGTTCGAAGTTCTTTTTGTAGACGATGTCGTTGCGGAGACAAAATGACCCTGAACGTGCGAATGCCGATGGTGGACACGAGCTGCGACCTTGAAGGTACTTGATAAGTTGTTGGATCTCTGAATCATTCCACTGTTGCTGGACCAAGTCAGATTCACTGACTGCACAAAGAAAATGGCCATCGGTATCATCGTCCCTCGATGTCGTCGCGAGTGGTGCGCGCGAAAGGCAGTCGGCATCAGTGTGCCTACGGTCCGACTTGTAGACGACTGTAACCTCAAATTCTTGAAGGCGTAAGCTCCACCTCGCGAGGCGCCCTGAAGGGTCCTTGAGATTGGCCAGCCAACAGAGGGCATGATGGTCCGTAACTACTCTGAATGGATGGCCATACAGATACGGTCGGAACTTTGTTATCGCCCAAATAACAGCAAGACATTCCTTCTCCGTGGCCGAGTAGTTAGTTTCCGCAGATGACAAAATGCGGCTAGCATAAGCGATGGGGTGTTCAGCGCCGTCTTGCCACTGGACGAGGACTGCACCAAGACCGATGTTGCTTGCGTCAGTGTGAAGTTCGGTGGCGGCATCTTCATCAAAGTGCCCTAGTAATGGTTCACTCTGAAGGCACTGCTGAAGCTGGGAAAAAGTGGCTCTCTGCTCTAGACCCCACACAAACAGAGTATCCTCCTTCGTTAAACGGGTAAGGGGTTCAGCGATGTTGGCAAAGCCCTAGACAAAGCGCCTGTAGTAGGTGCAGAGACCCAAAAACCGGCGCAAATCCCGTTTGTTCGAAGGTGGAGGAAATGCATCAACAGCCACGGTCTTTTCGGGGTCTGGTCTAATGCCATCGTGACTGATAAGGTGGCCGAGGAACTTTAGTTCTTCGTAGCCGAAATGAAACTTCTCCGGTTTTAGCGATAGGCCTGCGGATCGAATAGCGACGAAGACGGACTGAAGTCGTTGTAAATGTTGTTCAAAAGTTTTGGAAAAAACAACGACGTCGTCTAAATACACGAGGCAGGATTCCCACTTCAGACCGGACAGGACAGTGTCCATCATCCTTCAGAACGTTGCCGGTGCAGAGCACAATCCAAATGGTAACACTTTGAATTCGTAACGGCCATCGGGAGTTATGAATGCTGTTTTTTCCCTGTCACGTTCATCGACCTCGATCTGCCAGTAGCCGCTGCGTAAATTCATTGAGGAAAAATGTCGGGCTTGTCGAAGTCGATCAAGTGAGTCACCTATGCCTGGGAGAGGGTAGACGTCTCTCTTCGTCACTTTGTTGAGCTTCCTGTAATCGACGCAAAATCGAAGAGTGCCGTCTTTCTTTTTAACAAGTACGATGGGTGACGCCCATGGACTGCTCGAGGGTTGGATGACGTAGTCGTCGAGCATCTGTTTTACTTGAAAACGTATTGCCTCTTGTTCTTTTTGCGACACGCGGTAGGCGTGCTGTCGTACGGGCCGTTCGGTAGGGTCCGTTATAATGCGGTGCTTCACGGTTGGGGTCTGCTTAATTTTGGAGGCGGACGCAAAGCAATCACTATACGTACGTAAAATAATGCGTATCTGCTGTTGCTGCGCACAAAATAGCTGGCAATTGACGTCAACTGTACTGGCTAATGCAGTGTTACCTTCAGCAGCAGTGGCAATCGGAGCGATAGTGGAACATTCTTTGTCATCAATGGCTTCAAAAGTCGCGATCGCTGTTCGCTTTGCCAAGTGTTGGTACTGGCCACCGAAATTCGCGATCAGAAGCTGAGCCCTCCAATATTTCAGTTTGACGATAGCACGCGCGACACAAATCTGCCGAGCTAAGAGCACCGAGAGGTTAGTTTCAGCGATGCCACTACTCTTGTTGTCACAGTCGCTCTCCACAGTTACCAACATACTGGCTCGCGGCGGCAGTGCGATGGTGGCGTCAGCAATTCGAAGTGTTGTGGTCGGCGCAACTGCATTCTTTCGCAGGGCTGTATGGTCGTTAGATAGCGTTATGAGCAGGTCGCGAAGGTTATTAAGGGCTCCATGCTCGCGGAGAAAATCCATTCCGAGAATCAAGTTTTGGGAGCATTCGCGCAATACAACGAAGGAAACAATGTACGTCGACTCACGAATTCGGAGGCGGGCAGTGCACATTCCTAGCGGTGTCAATAGGTGACCTCCCGCAGTCCGGAGGTTGGTTCCATGTCCCCAAGGTGTCGTTACCTTTCTTAGCTGTGCAGCGAGGTCAGCGCTTATAACAGAATAATTGGCACCCGTATCTACCAGAGCGGTCAGCGGGTGGTTGTCGACAAGGACAGAGATACGAGCAGAGACCCGTTTGTCGTCGATGGCACACGTCGGTGAAAGAATTTCGTCGGATGTCGGCAGGAAATTTGGGGGAGGGTCTTGTAACGGTCGATC
Organism: Rhipicephalus annulatus; assembly: GCA_013436015.1. NCBI lineage: Eukaryota > Metazoa > Arthropoda > Arachnida > Ixodida > Ixodidae > Rhipicephalus > Rhipicephalus annulatus. Next base: position 336,964 of record WOVY01004694.1, read on the forward strand.
AACAGCGGCCTCACCCCCAGAGGTCGCTGTTCTTAGTTTCCCCGGCGCGGGCTTGTGGATCTAGGCGATCTTCCTGCAAGGACGTCCGCAAAGGTTGATTATTGGCCAGGTGACGTGGAACGCCGTGGAGATGGTGAGCGGGATTGGCGACGCGGAAGGGTTGAGGATCGTTGGCTTGCCAAGTATTCGGCGATAGCACGGGGCCGCTCACCATCTCTGGGTCGACGAGCATCCGGACGAAAGCCAGGAAGACCCATGTGCCTGTAGGCGCACTCACGGTAGATGTGACCTGGTTCACCACAGTGATAACATAGAGGCCGGTAGTCGGAAGCACGCCATACACTGGATTTCCGTGTAAGGGGTGGGTTGCCGTACTGCGGTGGTCCCGAGTAGAACGACGGTGCCGTCTGCAGGGTGGACGGACGGGACGGATAGCCAACAGCCGGTGCAGGAGTACGTAGTGCTTCCGCGTACGTTAATAGCGGAGCTTCGGCTGAACGCGGGGCCATCATGGGTTGGACTTCGGCTGCACGCAAAGTCGTCATGGGGTGCACCAGCTGCCAGACCTCTTCGCGAACGACATCCGTTAGAGCAGCAACATGGGGCGGAGAAGACACCACGTGCAGCTTTTGCAGCTCCTCGCGCACAATACTGCGCACGAGCTCCGTCAGGTCTTTTACATTCGTGACATCAGGTGTTGGCAGGGCCTGACGACACTGACGAAAGACTGCCAGGACGCTCATACTGGTACGAACGTTGCCTTAGCATTCTCTCCATTGTCGTGGCTTCGCGGAGGAAATCCTCTACAGTGCTGGGAGGGTTCCGCACTAGTCCCGCGAACAGCTACTCTTTTACTCCCCGCATTAGGAGGCGCACCTTCTTCTCTTCCGTCATTGAGGAGTCGGCTCGCCTGAACAGCCGCGACATCTCCTCAACGAACATGGCAACTCTCTCATTCGGACGCTGGTTTCGGGAATTTAGGGAGCCGTTCCGCTTGCTCCTTTCGGTCAGAGCTTCGAAGGTATTTCGCAACTGGTTGCAAAACTCTGGCCAAGTTGTCATAGTGGCTTCAATGGTTTTCGAACCATATGCTGCGCAGAGTCCTCGAGATAAAAGTAGACATACCGAAGCTTTCGCTGCTCGTTCCACTCGTTGACGCTGCCGCAACTGGTTGTAGTCGTCAAGTCCAGTCGTCAACGCCCTCGTAAGGCTCACCGTGGAACGGCTTCGGAGTTCGCGGAATGTTGAAGAACCACGGAGGAGGCAGCGTTGATGCTTCCTGGGTTTGCGTTCCCGCTCTAGCCATAGTACAGCCGAGTTGTGGAAATCGTCTGAATTATGAGGTAGGCCTAGTTGTCGCCTGCTACGCAGTAGGTCAGCTGGTTCTTTCCAAGTCGCGACTAGTGTCGGGACCTTGCTGCTGATTGCAGTGCATACAACACTACCCAGCACCTCCACCAAAAAATGTCACGTGATTACAGAACGACCACAACGTCTTTTCACAGAGCAGCACTGGACGTCGAGCCGAACCGAACGTTAGAGCACGAGCACACCAGCTGTCCTCTTCTTCTTCCACACCATGGCACATACTCGCATTGGCATGGCTATACCTCGTTTCATGCCTGTGGCAATATGATTATGAGACACGCCGTAGTTGAGGGCTCTGAAAATTTAGACCACCTGGGGTTCTTTAACGTGCAATCAAATCTGAGCACACGGGCCTACAACATTTCCGCACGGGCCTACAACATTTCGGAGATGCAGCCGCTGCAGTCGGGATTGGATCTCGCGACCTGCGGGTCATTATCTGAGTACCTTAACACAAGACCACCGTGGCGGGGTTCGAGAGCCTAAGCTGATTCACCCCTGTTACCGCAATCCGGGAAACCTCATCAGTTAGACAAGGTGTCGATAACCTGCGTCTCACGGGGCATTATTACGTGACCCCCAATGATGCCAGAATCATCTTAACTCTTCCCTCTTCAATTCGTATGAGTAGCACAACGTTATATCTTTTACGTCAAATGAGGTTAGCCAGAACCGAAATAAACTACTTCCAGCTGGCGCTGTCTTCACATATAGCCAGACGACCACCTTACAATGTCTTTTAACTTGCCTCTTGTATAGTGTCTATAAAGAGAGATTACCTTATTTATTGGTAACTAACTATATCTATAGAATACAGAAAACGATTGTAGTCATTTCTCGGACTTTTTTCTACTGCATTCGAAGCACGCTCTACCCCGCTTCCGGAATTCCAGTGCTCTTCCCGTCGCTACAACTTCACGCAACTTGACTCACCAGCGCAAAAACAGTTGCAGATCCCAGAATTAGAGCATCTGAAATAGACAAGACATTCGCATAAGTTAGCATCATACGCAAAACAACATTCCCATGAAGGATGCCCGTTAGGTTCCCGTGCACATCTGCGCGCTTTCTCAGGAGAATGTGCCTAATACGTTAGTATTTTTGGGCTAACGATGCTTGATTAGGTTAGGTAGCAGCCCTGTGAGAACACTTTTAGGGGCGAAGCTCCTTATAGTCTAGGGCAGTCCATCCCCCCGGCGTAGCCAGCACAGCATATCCGAACAGACAGACAGACAGACAGACACACACACAGACAGACGCACGCACGCACGCACGCACGCATGCACGCACGCACATGCGCTTTGCCCCACTCACCTTCAATCACTACGTGAATATGCTGTGATTTTTTGTTGTCGAGTTATTGATTTTTTCATGCGGCATTTTTGTTGTGTTTGTAAACCTCCTGACACTGACAAATTTTGGTCTCAAAATATTTTCCGTTTACATAGCGTAAGCTTTTGAATAAAGTCATCTGGAAGCCGCGCTTACAAAAATTGTGAATGTTGTCGCAAAAAAGCTTGTACGCCTTCGCTTTTTGTGCTGAATAGTTTGGCTCCTTATGCAAATTAAAACCACAGTAAGACTTACCATGCACACAGTGCGTTTTAGTTTTGCGCGTCCTAGTCATTTTTTTCTGAGTATCGTGTTTTGATCTTGAGAAAACGATGCATCGGCAAGTTTTCCCATTTTTGACTGTAAAATATGCTGAAAATATACGAGCTACCATGGTCGCGTTTACTTGAAATTGTTTGTGGTTGTGTTAGTTATAAACAGCATATTTTTCTCGCAAAACACGGGCCGCAATCCGCTATCTTTGTCGTTCGCAATCCTTGTCGTTTTCAATCCTTGTCATTTGCAATTTCGCAATCCTTGTTGTTTGTGTATCGGCTAGTTTCTTGACTGTTTATGCCCATTTTTGTCCGTGTGGGCACGCCTTGCTATCTCTTCAGAGCTTCCCATTAGCCACAGGAAAGCATTACATTTGCAAATAACGCGTATTTCTTGCTACATCTCTGTTTAAAACAATAGTTATTATTTCCTCCAAGAAAAGACAATCTAAGCACCGACGGACCACGTGTCATTTGAGGCTCTCAGGTTTTGCTCCAAACGCGAATATTTCAGTAATTACCGCTTTTAAAACGAGTGCCAAGATTCTAAGTAAATGCTTCTTGTACTGACTTTCGGAAATATGTTTAAATCTTCACGATTCCCTCGTAGACCTGGGTATCATTCAATACTTCAGGGGCAGTGCCGATAGAGCCAGTTGCTTTATCTTTATTTACGCTTCATCACAGGCGTTTCTTCGTGAACTATCGAAGTGTTTGTCAGAAACAAAAAGACAACTTTTTTCAGAAGCTGAGACCTGCTAAAACTTCCGAACTCATTAGTTTGCCCTTCAAAGTAATCCTGTTGAAAGTTTGCTGTAATGCGCAAAGAGATTAGAAGGTGCCGCGACAATTAGTGCCAGTGAATAAAGAATGATTTCTTCTGCGTTTCTTTACAGAATGTGCCATACTGGTTCCTCCATGGTAAATTACTCATGGGAGATTTGGTTGTTTATCTGTTCTTCGTTAGCAAACATTGTTGTTTTAAGGCAGCGAAACGTTCTCGCGCTCAAATAACTTAATGATACAGCTTTCCCAATCTTTCAGATGGCTGCTAAGATATGAATTTCTATGTGAGATGTGAAGTTTCGCCTATATTTCCCCTAATATGTAGAGAACACCACTTTGGCTCTGTTTGACGCTTACAGCAATATGAACGAGAAACTAGTTATTCCTACCACTCGAAAATAATGAAAACCACATAAATTTGTTAGAACTAATAAAAACTTTTAAACGTCCACGACACCTATTTCACCCATTTTATGTTTCGTAGACCTATATGCTATAGAATTATAATTTTTTTAAAGAAAGAGGTCTGGGGCGTGGCCTCACGGAAGTAGTGCACTTCATCACCAGAGCAGGATTGGGCACCCTAGTGCAGTATTTCGCCACTACCTCCCATGACTACAGCAAATTAACCCTTGGCCCTCAGTCCTCGCTGGCTGTGAATCAACTGTCTCAGATGGTGGTCAGACCTGCGACGTAGCAGAGCTTGCTAAGAATCTCTGGGTGCGGACAGGCTGTTTTTAGAACCTGAATTTGGCTACCTTGAGTGGTAGAACGCTATCTAGTGAAACTCGGTCTAGTTGCCTCATTGAAAATAAAGGGTGTTCATTGGGATATCATTGGGTTCACTGAAGTTAGGAGGCCACGTGAGGCTTATACAATGGTGAAGAACGGACACGTTCTATGCTATCAAGGTATAATTGACAGAAAAAAGTAGGAATGGGGTATTTTATGCGCAAAAGTATTGCTGGTATCACAGAAAAATACTATAGCATCACTGATAGGGTGGCAAGTATTATAATTGAGTTTAACAAAAGGTGCAAAATGAAGGTAGTACAAGCTTACGCACCTACATCGAGCCATGATGATAATTTAGTTGAACGCTTCTATGAAGACGTACAGGCAGCCATTAGCAAAGTAAAATCACAGTATACTATTTTGATGGGCTACATCAATGCCACAGTAGGCAAGAAACAGACCGGGGACCATGCAGTTGGGGAATATAGCATCGGTGGTAGAAATTCAAGAGAGGATATATTAGTAGAGACCACAGAACGTAATAATTATTGGATCTTGAACACCTCTTTCAGAGAACGAGCTAACCATAAGTGGACGTGGCGAAGTCCTAAGAAAGAAACTAAATATGAAATATAACTCACTCTTTGTGCACACCCACGCATTGTACAGGATGTAGAAGTCTTGGCAACATTCAATGCAGTTAGTATAAAATGGCAAGAGCTCGTATTACGCCTAGATTTAAAAAAGCAAAGACAAAAAATGACACTCAAGAAGGCAATAAATAAACTAGCAATGAGAATGAAAATACAGCAATTCAGACTGTTCGCTTCAGAATAGATTCGAAACACTAAACGGGGTAACTGACGACACAATGAGTTAACTTCGACCCAATGAACGGTGATATTACTAGTAAAATCATAGAGTGTGCCATGGAAGTCGGATGCACAGTCACTAGACAGGACAGTCGCAAACTGTCTCAGGAGACAAGAAATAATAATAAAAGACGCCAAACAAGCCCCAAATGCAACCGACAAAATAGAGCGAGCGGAGCTTTTGAAGTTAATAAGCAGGCGTAAAGTAGCCTATGTCAGAGGTATAACGTGGAGGGAATTGAGCAGGCTGTAAAGAGCGGAAGAATCCTGAAAGCTACGAGGCAAATTTGTAAATAGGTAGAAATTGGATTTATGCATTAAGGAACAAGGAAGACAGAGTCAAACCAATATAGATAGAAAACTCGAGGTGGCGAGGAAGTTCTATGGAGAGCTGCACAGAAGGGAAAAACAGCCAGGATAATATTGTGAGAAACAATAGTAGTCTAAGGGAAATTATAATTCTACCTGTAACTACATTCTTTATTCTGGGGTAAAAACGTCGGCCCGCACCACTATATATAGCAGGTAGTGCCAATTAGAACAGAAAAGTGAACCAGGGCAGAGCCAAGTGGAAAGCTGCCGAAATAATGGAAAGAAGAAAAGCCGCTGGTGAGGATGAGATAACAACAGACCTCCTGAACGATGGTGTAGAAATTGTGTTAGAAAGATCGGCCACCTTATATATGAACTTTATCTTGACGTGAAGGGTATCATAATTCTTGGGAGAACGCTAATATCATCTTGAGCCATGAAAAAAGAGACGTCAAGGACTTGAAAAAATGCAGGTCGATCAACTAGTCTGTTCTCTATAAACTATTTACAAAAAGAATAGCTAATAGGATTAGGGTGACATTAGCCTTCAATGATCCTAAGGACCAAACATGGATTTGTATAGGCGACTCCACAATAGACAATATTCATACTATCAATCAGGTATTGGAGAAATGCGCGCAATACAACCAACGCCTATGCATAGCCTTCATAGATTACAAGAAGGCGTTTGACTCAGTCGAAACATCAGCAGTAATGCAGGCACTACAAAATCAGAGCATTGAAGAATCTTTCATAAACACACTGAAAGAAATGTACATTGGATCCAGAGACAACATAGTTTTCTATAAAGAATGCAAAATAGTCCCGATAAAGAAGTGAGCAACACGGAGAGACACGATAACTCTAATGCTCTTCACCACCTGTTCACAGGGGGTCTGCAGGACCCTAAATTGGGAAGAGTTAGAAATAAGGGGTAGTAGAGACTATCTTAGGAACTTGTGATTCACTGATGATTTTTCCTTGATGAGTAACTCAGGGTATGTATTACAGCTCATGATTACAGAACTAGACACGGAAAGCAGAAGAGTAGATAAAGGAACTAATATACAAAAAACTAATATGCAGCAGTCTCGGCACAAAAGAATCTGCGATAGGTGGACAGACAGTGAAATTTGTAAACAAATATGTCTATTTGGGTCAGGTAGTAACTATGAAGCAGCACTATGAGAGTGAAATAACTAGAAAAATATGAACGAGGGGGATCCCATTCGGCAAGCGCTCTTAAACCTTGAACAATAATTTGCCACTAACCCTAATGAGAGAGGCATATACCAGCTGCATCTTCCCAGTACTTACCCACGGAGCAGAAAACAAACACTGTTCAGGTTAAGTTCAGGACGACGCAACAAGCGATGGAAAAAAAGTGATAGGTCTAATGGTAAAAAAAAACAAGAAGGCACCATGGGTCAGAGAACAAACGGGTTTTAAGGATATCATAGTTGAAATCAAGGAGAAGCAATGGATATCCGCAGGGTACGCAGCACGCAGGCGAGATAACTACCGGTCCTTAAGGGTAAGTGACTGGACTCCCAGAGAAGGCGAGCGCGTAAAAGGGAGACAGAAAGTTAGGTAGGCCGATGAGAATAAGGAATGTGCAGGCATAACTTGGCAACGGAAAGCACAAGACCGGGTTGATGGGCGGATTATAGGAGCGGTATTTGCTCTGCAGCTGGCGTAGACAGGCTGATGATGATGATGATGATGTGATAAGCGGGATCTTTTGTCCTCTGTAACATAAGCAAAATGCTATGAGTGGCTCATATTTACCGGAATTATTTAGGAGCCGTCAATGGTTTCACTGTATGGTGAGAGAATAACAGATGAGCAGCTATGAATTTTTCGTATGTGATGACAAGCTTTCATGTTCTTTCTATTGCGAAGCTGTTCATAACTAGTCGATTCGTAACTCGGCATTACACTGTTGTTCACGAACATTACATGACCAGCGCAAACACTTTACCAAGCTTGGGACACACACATTGCGCCAACCTCACTGCCATTCGCTAGTGCACAACAACCTGAAAAGCAAGCAATAAAATTATTCAGTGAAAGCTATTTAGCCCTACAATGCACTTATAGCAAGACTGTATGAGTATCTGAAGACACCACTGATATATTTTGTAATGTGTTCATGTCCCGTTGTCGAAACCATTTGCTAAAATGCAGTGCTGAGTTCTCATAAAAACTCGACAGAGTGGTCGTACTGCTACACGGAAGTTTGCAACCGGCGTTGTGTGGTTCAGGTGTTTCCTGCTAAAATTGTATGGAGTTGTAGATCTTAAATGCAAAACATTTATTTACCTACTGCAGGCACATCTATCTATCTATCTATCTATCTATCTATCTATCTATCTATCTATCTATCTATCTATCTATCTATCTATCTATCTATATATCTATCTATCTAGCCATGTATGGGTCTGGATGCTCTTGTGATCGCTCTTTTTACTTGGGGTGAACCAAAATTATGTTGGCAGGTAAGATGGTCTGAAGCATACGACTCGCTAGTCATAAAGTTGAGAATGTGACAATGCCGTCGCATACGTCGCCAAACTCTTACGCCAGACACGTGAGACGCATACCCGCAGACACCGAGGTGAGTATGTGCCACGGGTATGTGAGTATGCACCACAGGGAGTATTTTTTCTACCCAGGAATCGCAAGAACGTTGAAAAATTTAACGCGAAAGCACTCAGAAAGACGTTAACATCGGCAGATGTGATCTAACAAATGAAAATGTCACAGCTTTGCCACAAAGGCGAACAAATGAATGCAATAGCGACAAATTGCAAGATCACGTGCAGAATGGTAAACAGATCGAAACGTTCCCCGCGTTTTTCACGCACAAATGACGCGCGAAACGTACTCACAGGTACGGATGAACGAGCATAAGCTTCTAAGCTGTTACTTCACCCTGTCTGAAAAGCGCGCCCTTTTTCGCAATCGGAGGATGTGCAACGATTTCAGGGACCTTCGTGCGACCGGTAACTACAACAGAATATGTTCCACGTAAGATTCTCCCCACTGCAAAATAAGGGAGCACGATCGAGCGTACACCCCTATATTCTCTACGCAGGCCAAAGTACGCGTGAGAGATGAAAGCCGCCACGTGCTCACTGGGCCATCTTGCTGATATTGCTTAAAACATGTTAGTTCCACCTTCCCCGAGACGCCTGCCAACAGCGGTAAGTGGTAGATAAAAATAGCTTGCCGTTTGTACGTCCAAGGAGGTCCCCCACGGTGGCCTATTGGTTAACGCCTCGCATTCACGACCTGGAGGTCCCACGTTCGATACCGCGCGCCGTAGTCTTCTTTCTTGATTTGTTTCTTTCTCGCATTTTCATATATACAGATACGTATGCATATACTGTGCATGACATCGACGTCAACGCCGACGCCGGCGATGAAATCCAGCCGAGAGTGTCTATATTATTGCTATCGCAATAAAAAAGAGAAGACAGGCTGCTGCACTGTTACAGTGAGAGCTGTAACACTCTTTGGGTAACTGCTACCAATATTCTTGCTGGGTACCCACTGCGCCATAAATTAGCATACTTTTTTATAGTAGGCCGGCATTCCCTGCTTTTTTCACACTTTGGATAACCGTGGTATCCGCTGCACACTTGCTCTGAGTTATGTGTGATTTTTTAGGCAGAGGATGAAGCCTTGATAAAGAATGATGCTTGAAGTGGGTATGTGCCACAGTTAATAGGTGATGAGCAAGCTTTTGTAACAAATTGAAGCATTTGACGACTCACACGTTAAGCAATCTACATTGTGTAATGCCTGGTTATTCCTTCGCGGTTCAAACACGCCCCATTTCTTTTATTAAAGATTCATTTCTCGTCATCAAGCCTGCATAAGGCAAATTTGCCAACAAGCTCCAAAGAACAGCGTGGCTCAGTAGTAGAATACAGGACTGGCACGCAGTGGACCCGGGTTCAAATTCCCTTGTGTCCTAAGTATTCTTTGTTTACAGAGTTTTTTCTCTCATTTCTTGTGATACTAATTACGGATACCAGCGGTGGCAGCAGACAGCTACGGCGTCGCACGTGACCTGTGTTCTGATGCCATAACATCTTTTGCTGTAGAATAGATATAAGGGACACAGTAGCAATCAAACCCGAGTATTCTGCGTGGCATTCGGGTGTTCTAACACAGAGTCACGCCAGGTCTCTATATACTAATGAAAAAGACACTCCTCAGGCATGATGCTCGTAAAACGTCAGTTGTAGTTGCAGTGCTGATTATCCAATTTTATAACGATTACCTATGCATAATCCTATAATAAGCCATCTCGTCGACTTAACGTCAATTGTAGCTAACCCATTGTAGTTGAGTTATGTAACTACGTTTAAGACTACCATCCTCGTGATTACAGGCGCTACATATGAGCTTACCGCTTGTGATGTTGCTAACACTCGTGTTGCTGTTGGCATCGTTATGCAAGTGTAAAATACTAGTTAAATAAAACATACGCGAGTGTTGATTATAAATCTGGGCGTACAAAGTGGGTACATGTTCTTAGCATCATCGGGCCTAACCGATTACAAGACAGCTCCTTTTTTACCACATGCTTTCCATAACGTTAGTTCCTAAGTTGCGTGAAAGCTGTCGAAATCATTTTTTTCCTTTCCACATTTTCATAAATAAAGTAATATAAATACGCTTAAAGGTACACATGCATCTGTTATTTTCAGTAACAAATTTAAATAAATTGCTTACAAGTAACTATGAATGCCTGTTTGCCTTTTATGTTGCTGAGCAGCGAAACTGTGTCCACGTTGTCATCGCTTCTCAACGTTTGTACCTTCACGCTGTTTTCGTTTCCGTCACTCAATAGCCATTGAGGTTTCAACACAAGTGGGGGCGCTCCGTTTATTTGGTGCAGTATTGACTCAACGGCTCTCTAAATCGCCTGTGGGACAGCTCGCGCTTCACAGTTTATTCAATCGGCCATCGGTTGGTTAAATGGCTAACCAAACGCCAGTATTGCGCTGATAGACAATGCAAAAATAAAATGAACTATTGCTTTCGTGCTTCAATTTTCCTATGCGGTCAGCATTTCAGTCTGCTGAAATGCTACATAAGGTCCAGTAGCCGGCCTGTCGGCTTTTCAGACTCGAGAATTCATTCTCAAAGATTCGTGTTCAGCGTTGATGGAGACAATTATTCTGGGTTGCATTCGCAATCTGCAGTTGCAATCACCGCAGGCGGAAGCCACTACACAAATTGTCCCCAGATAAAGGCATCGACTTCGTAAATTAGCAATTTCTTGCGCTAGCGTGATCGTGTCTACAAAGAGAGGCCCCTCCGTGAACGGCTAACGACATGGTCGTTGTGGTGGTATATCCACTGTCCGTAGCCCTCCGGTCCAACCATTACTGCCGGAAATCTAATTAACGCTGGTGCCGTAATAAATCTTAACGAGTCTTGACTCTAACATGTAGGACATATATCGATTGGCCATTTTTTCCCGGGCCCTAATGACTTTTTGCTTTCGTTTCGATGCTTCGCTTTGCTCATGTTGGATTGTTCTATATTGAAGACCATTTGACAAAGCCGCTTCCAGTAAAAAAAGTGGCGGCGCATTGAACTTTAGTACTTGTTGCGACGCCTTTGCTAAGAGCCTTTTCACGCACCGCTCATGGAGGTGGTTAATCAGAAGCATGGCGGAAACTACTCGTTCTGCTACGACGTCCTCATAGCGCTTCGTAGTCTCGCTTAGAAGTTTGCATTCGTTGAATTCGTGGTGTACACATCCGGGCTGTATCAACAGCCCTTATTTTTATATGCGCAGCAGCTTATATAGCGGAGAGAAATCTGGTGTGCACGTCACCAGATTTACTGCGCGGGCGCAAGAGCCAGCAAGCACTGCCAGATTGTACTCACGCGCTAGAGCGTTCCAGCCTGCGTAAGGGGCTGGGTAAGATGCTCTGGCTTTTTCCCCTTGCACTCTCCCAGCATTCACCTGTTGTTTCGTCTATCACTTACTTTATTTACACTACCAGTTTGGTCAACAATGACTATCTTCCAAGAAGCCATATGTCATGACGCTAAAACTTCGAACTCTTTTGTGGAGGGCTCTTTTTTTAAGAAATTGGGCAGAATGTTGGTCTTTAATTTAAACATATGTAGTACGAGTAACAAGCAAACTGATGTACTGTTTAATTCTTTAGAATATACGTTCGAGTTTTCGCCCTTCACTGAAACTTGTTGGTCCTGCACGTAGAATGCTGTGTTTATCGAAGGGCACAAGTATGAAAGCTTGCATAGACCGAATTGAAAGGGGTAATGGTGTGTCATTATGGATACAAAAAGATGTTTCATGTGACGTGCTTCACGAATCTTCTTGCGTCAGCACACATTATGACTTCATTCGCTTACATTTGTAATGTCCCTGATCATCACAGTTTAAGGACCCCATCTGGAGATATTCATAAATTTCTGTACTTTATAAATTCTATGTTTCAATATGCGTCCTAGAGAAATTTTAATACTGTGCTTGTTGGTAAATTCAGAATTTATTTGTCACTTTTTACTGCTTAAAGTAGACAATTTTTATATGTAATTGAATCATCTTCATGTAAAAACCTTATAAGTTTGCCAAGTAGAATAACAACAGAAAATGATACTCTGCTATACATAAGTATAAAGAAGGAGTGTAGCCACGTCAGTCCTGGTGCGCTGATTGATTTATATGTGGGGTTTAACGTCCCCAAACTACTATATGGTTATGAGAAACGCCGTAGTGGAGGGCTCCTGAAATTTTGACCATCTGGGATTTTTTAACGTGCACACAATTCTAAGTACATGGGCCTACAGCATTTTCGCCTCCATCGGAAATGCAGTCGCCGCAGCTGGGATTCGATACCGCGACCTGCGGGTCAGCAGCCGTGTACCTTAGCAACTAGACCACCGCGGCGGGGCAGTGCTGGTGTGGTAAAGATGATTCGAGTGACCACTTGTTAATGTCAAGTTTTTTCCTGCAACTAAAAAAGAAACAAAAGCGTTAACAATGATTCTCATACGCATCTCTTTTTGAATGTAAATGTATTATAAACCTTTTGGCTGGTATTGAAAGTGTGGGATGCCGTGTCGATAGAAGTATGCATCCCAACATAAGACACAAGGACTTTTTATTACCGTGATAGCAGCAGTGGGGCAAGCGTGCTGAAGCTGTACTCGAATAGTTAGAGAAGCAATAGATGGGACCGAGTTTGGCAGCTAGGGTTTTATAGCCACCAGTGGTGACGTACGCCTCTGGTAAATCTGCGGTGGTGGGGTGTTGCAGCATGTGGCATTGTCACGCCAGGCTAACCAGTGACGAGACAGTCTGTGCAGGTTTGTGCACAGTGGTCGCCCTGAAATTATCGACGGAAATATTGGGTACAGTTAGCGCAGCCCTAATATATCATATGATATATTCCTGCAACATGTAAAGAGCCGTTATGATGCGACTTTTTCACTACCATACTATAAAAAACACGGGAACTCTGAGAAAACATAGATTGACATAAAATTGTACAAGAAAATGAGAGAAACTACACCATATCTTCATTAAAATAAGGAACATATCAAGAGAACATGAATATTAAAAGCCTACAACAAACTAATCTCCGATTTGAAGAAAGCCCGCAATCAGTATTATCAGACACAATTTGCAGGGGTACCTTGCAATCCTAGAAAAGCATGGAACTAGTTACGTTCTTTTATAAAAAGAAGATAACTTTGCCTTCCGTCAGCCCTAACAATTGACGGTGTTGAGATTAGAGAAGCTAGCCCAGCGGAAAAATTAATTAATCGTTTTTAAATTCAAGTGCAGCAGCTCAGACAAAATATGCAGCAATTGACTACCAAAAATTCAATTCCTCTTCTTTTGTGAACTCTATTGTTTTCACCTTTGTATTCAAGTACAATTATTACGTACCTGAAGTCAATAAATAAAAATGGTGCCACATGTTATGGTGACATCAAGGTTAAAACAAAATGAACCTGTCACTGAATCCCTGTGTGGCCCACTGCAGCATATCGGCAATGAAGCTTTCACCCCTGGTATTATCGCTGGTGCCATTAAGATAGCTAAGGTGGTAGACATCTGCAAAGGTGGCTCTCACAATGACTTGAATAACTACCGGCCTATTTTGTGCCTGTTTATTTTCCGAATCTTTAGAATACCTATACAATCACGAGAAACGAAGTTTCTTCGTAATCATCTAATGTTTGCAAGGCAACAATTTGGTTTCTGTGAAACGAAATCAACCGGAATGCCACTTTCGGATAATAAAGAATTATTACTAAGTAATATAGATAATCAGCAATATACTGTTGCATTACTTTTAGACTTCAACAGAGGTGTTCAATTCCATAAAGCCTTTCATTTTGTTTCAAAAACTTCCTTACAACGATAATAAAAGTATCGTACTCAATTGAATACGCAGTTGCTTATTCTACAGAGTACAATTCGCAGTTGTGATTGGATACTGTTCTCAATCTCAGCGGAAAAAAAATATGGCGGTCCCCAAGGTTTCATTATCGGATCATTATTATTTATTCTTTACATAAACGGTATTACGAACATACTGAGAACTGCCAACATAATTCTCTATGCAGAAGACACCAGTACTTTTTTTTCAGGCAAATGTATACTTAAACTTCGAACTTTGTTTAATAGATGAGTAATCGAACTATCACACTGGTTGCATACGAATCAAGTTCAACCTATTGTAAAAAAAATATTTATACTATTTTGAAAAGGATAACAAACCTCACGACCATAATGCCTGTATGAGCTTTCGATACTGCGCTATTGGGCGGATTACGAGTTATATATTTACAGGTATTGTTCTTGAAAAATATGACCTAGACACTTCGCGTAAACAAGATCCACGCAGATTTGTGTAGGTTAATCCTAATGCGGTATAATGTCCGCTCTTTGTAGCCTAAGTGGCTTAAACTGACGTTATAATATGCCCTTTTTACTTTAAATTGCAATGCTGTCTGCTAATCTTGGGTACCACTACTCAAACAAAATTGAATGGAATATTATTAAAAAAAAGATCTGTTCGTTTCATCGCAAATCTTAAGCAAAATGACCACACAGCGCCATGCTTTTTCAAGGTTAAAAATTAGGGGAACCTTAAGGTCTAGCTTCAAAAGTCGAACACGATAGCAATATTCTAGTCCTAGTGCGTACTTCAAACACTTAGTGTATGAAATATTTTCGAACTTGCAATGCACCCACTGCGTTGCCTTAAGGGTGCAGCAGTGGGTGTGCCATTTTTATTGGGCTTTAAGATCTGAAGTCCTTATGATATTCTCATGTTCGGACGCCCTATGACAATGTACACTTGTGCCAAGCATTGTGACAACATTATTTTATGTTGTTTTGTAAATCATATATACAGGACGCGTGTGTAAAGCGTAAAAGTTAACTTCATTGCGATTCCAAGAAGAGTAAGTTATTTTTGCCGCATTCATAAGAAAAGACGTGGCTGTGTGGTGGAAGAGCCGCTTGGCACGAAAGAACTAGGAAATGATTTCCACTTAAAGACACAGAATTTTTTATTATTTATTTTGTTTGCATATGTCGCAGTTTTTCACACACGAAAAATGTCTCAAGTTTTCGGTCACGAAAAATTGATGATTTTTCACTCACAACCAATGAAACCGACACTGACACCGGCATTTCTCCGAAACGATCTTTTTAATGCCGTGGCGTTAATAAACTAAAAATTCATCAGTTATTCCCACTCAATCTCGCCATAGATATAAACAAGGAAATTTATTATTACGCCTAAATCCTGCCGCCATCTTCAACATATGCCCAAATAAAATATCACCAAAAACACAATCGACTTTAGACGCCTATGTTTCGAAAGAAATATGGTACTCAATTTGTACCATATTGTACCAAATTGTACTTAATACCAGATTTCGTAAATGAGAACCGACGAATCGCCAAAATGATTCAGGACAACTATTCGACATACTACATCCGGGAGAAATGTTAGATAACATTTTGTTCAGCTCCTAATCTTTCCTTTATAATATGCAGTTGCAGCTTTTTATTTCTTTTTCCGCTTATTTGTTTCATATTGTTTTGTAGTATTGATAATCATAGCTCCTATAAACATTTTCATGACATGCAATACTATTGGTGTGTGGGGAATGTAGCTACTCTACTTATTGTGTTTGGTTGTCTGCATGCTTGTATTTCACCTCCTTTCTTTTTACTTGTATTTGCACATGTTCCATGGTTTTCCACCCCCGAGAAATCTAGGTGTAGGGGGGCTTTTCTCAGGTAATGGTATCCCTCTTTAGACCCTAACCTAGACAATGACTGTCTGAATAAAGTTCAAACTCAAAATTAAACCGAACCAATGCGTTGTATCCCAGGCATCACGCACTGGCACATGCTTGCGCGTTCGAACCTGCGTAAGTGGTTGTGTGAGAGGCAGACGCTTCTCGCCCTTACACTCAGCAATCACTTCATTTCGTCGGGGAATGAAAATCTGCAGACGCGTGATAAACGCACGTGCTGCCGCTTGGCGTGCTCCAATAAGCGTTCGGCACGAGTAACAGCAAGGGAAACCACAATGAATTCAAGATGTGCTCCACTTACAAAGATGCGCTAAAATCGGGTGAGGTGCCCGTGATGAACTGAAGTTAAATTAACCCCTGCGCTTCTTCGCATGGTATCTGTGGTTCCCTTTTGTGAAAGGTGGTGTAATTTTGATCTGCTGAAAGTTGCCTGACTAGGCGAAACGCAACATTGGTATACTTTTGGAAATACCAAACTTGACGAGGCGATTTGATACCTAGAACAGTTCGCATATTCATCCCTAAAGAGGTATCATGCATGACCAGCTCTCAGTAATAAGTTTTATTAATTAGCGAATGCTTGTACCCGTTAAATTTGTTGTTTTTTAGTACGTAAAGGATTGATTTTTTACTAGGTAACAATCAATACCATCTGAATAAATGTTTGAAAAATAAACGACGTATATAGTACAATATAAACGAGGAATATGGCACAATGAATGCAGGTTTGAGCATTCATAAAATTTTGGGACACCGAAGTCAAGTGACAACTAGTTTTGTGGTTGCGAATGCCTGTGCAGACAGACTTCGCTGCTCCGTACACAAATTCACTTTGACACACCATCACGTAAAGGCCGATAATAGTCTGTGCGTGTTAACTGCACTGCGAGTCCTAGCAAAGGCGAACGAGCAACATCTGCGTCATTATATGACAACAAACACGGAGTGATCGGTACAGCACCACCCATCACTAAATTGTGTGCATGGAGCTGTGGTTCAATTGTGCTATTATTTTCAAAAAAAACTGGGAAATCTTGGAAAATAGCTTTTTGAAACATATTTTTTTCAGAGAAGGAAAAGAAAGCGTGTTGTAGAGTTTCACACTAAAAAATTCGGAGCACTAGACTGGTGGCCGATGATCGGCGAAGGACACTTGCGGAAAAAAACAGCCGTAATCTGCACGTGCGTGGCATCCTAGCAAGCAATTCCCGCTCCGTAGAGCAAATGCAGATGAATGTTTGTTTTGCGTGAAAAAAGTATAAAAGATAAAACATGATTTGTAGGCTACAGCGTGGTCGCGTTCTATGCAGTGGCATAAATAAACGCAAGCGTAATGCTTGAGGCGAGTGTTCAACTCTGTATTGAGCATTTATTTACCCTTCCCCACTAAATGTCAGAAAGCTCCTTAATTATCTTACTTTATATGACAAGGCATATTGTGGAATTTTCATCTTCAGTAGTTTCTCATAAACTCTACCCATTACTGTTTGAAATTATTTGTTACTTTGCGTATCACTTAGTTTGTTCATTTATTAGTAAAATACATACTTCAGTACGCTTCGAAAATTGTGTGATCCTATGCGCATGTTTGGTCTTAATAATTACTTGTAAACGTAAAAGTGTTTTAGGACTCCTCGATGACTTTTTATTATTAAGTTATTCCGAATGCTTTATTGTGCTCTAAAAGTTCACTAGGCCACTTTCTTTTTTTTGCGACAGAGAGTGTTGTCGAAGGCGCGTCCTCAGAAGGCAATATGCTACGGTTATTGAAGCAGTTAATAATATAGCTTTCAAAGGCGTCGGGATAGATTAGCTTGCATGCAGCGTGCGAATGCTCCACCGCTTGCAGACGCACGCTCATAGCGCTTTGGAAATGGCATCCACACAGTGAACACGTGAACGTTAAAGGTACCAAACTGAATATTTGTAGTCTTCGGCAACCCTTATCCAGATGCGTTGGAGAGGGAGGCGAGCCGGTTGGGGATATCACGCATGCACGGACCGTGGCACTACTCTTTTTAATGGCACGCCGCAACGATGAGTAACTACCTCTGCAGATCTCCGAATCAATTTGTGGGCAATAGCAAAAGCTGTAGAGAATCCACGCATTAAAACTGGTAGATTCTGGGAGCGAAGTAACGTGGGAGTTCTCAACTACATTTAGAAATTTCTGAATTCATTACTTGTGGCAGTAATTTGTAAATATATACAGATAACTTTGAAAGGCAACAGATTGTCTCTTTAGGGTGTTCCTGTTATCCACAATGTGAATGGGTCTCGCCTATATTACAATACTGAACCAAATCGTATAAACGTTATATTGTTCTTTTAATTGCTGATTAAGCAAATCGTGGAGCAACATTTCATGTGACTATGCCGGAGGAATGTCTTTTTAAGTTGGCTTGCCTACGCCACCCTCTATGACGCTGCATGTATTTTAAAACGCAAAGTGGGCTCCTGAGTGCTCTTCGTTCAGTTGACTCAGCTCACCTCTCTGCAAAATCAAATTTCATGCAGTATTCGCCTTTTATTTTTAGGCAGTAAAATTATTTAGAAATATACTGCATGCCCCTTAAATCCTTTCCCATAGTGGCTTTTAAGTTCTTTACTAGCAAACAAAAAGAAAAACAAAAAAGTGAAGCGGTTTGTGTGATAATATTTCTCCTTGTGAAAAGGGAAATAAAAAGGCATTCCCGCCAAAGTTACGCGTTGAACAGAGAGAGTTGACTGTCTGCAGTTGCTGGCCTCTGTGGCAAATGTGAAAAAAAAGCCCATAAATGCGAATTTTTAAATCATTAGCAAGCATAACTTTTATAAATTCTCATGAATCAAACGCAAAATATTTCAATATTAATGCAGTTAGGCGTAATGAGCCATGCTGTGCACGATCTGCACACCAAAGTTTTTATTTGTGCCAACGTGCCGCTAATGCTCGATTTTCTTCGCAAGTTATATTGCCGGTAATGGAGAATTTGTGTTACAAATGAGCGAGTTTTCGCTGACACTGAGCAGTGCGCTGTTTTCTAATTTGTTGAAGAAGTCAGGTCCGCCAACATGGATTCAGGTAGCGAAGACGATAGAGGGGACACGTGTTCAAGAGTTGTTAAGAAATTAGGAAGCCGATGCACGATTCACTGAACATATTAAGTCACTTCTGTACTACAGTGATACAGCTTTTCATAACGAACTACTTCGTGTAGCTTTGACTGGCAGCAGAAACATGGTCCTTATTTGTGCCGCATTATTAAAGGAGTAGCACAGAGGTGTTGGTGCTCCCGTATACACCACCGGCGTACCTCACTTTGTAGAGCATGGAGTGCGTTATACAATGGTTGGTGCATTGGCCCTTGCTGGTGAGAAGCTGTGTTAGTGTCAACATGAATTTCTCCACATATGTAACATAATTACCACTATTCAGCTAAGCCTGCACAGCTAACGTCCCCTATAAATTTCTTGGTTTCCTTGTCAGCAAGTTTTCGTTGTTGCTCATGGTTATTGGCACCTGTTGTTTCTAATTTCTTTCACCTAGGCAACAACTACTAACACGAGAAACGAATCACAAACTAATGGCGCCGTATCTGCACGTAATCTGCAAATGTCATCGAAAGACGAAAGTCTTGCGTGTGGAGAGAGTGAACAAAACATGTATTTGATGTTCTGTGCAAGAAGAACGGTGAATGGTATCCCGAAGGCGCTGCGCTAGAATGCCACGAGCATGCAGCGGAGGCGAAACACCGCATCAAGTCACGTAACACGTGAGATATGAGCGCCATGTGGCAGTTTCTTTTCGAAAACAAAGCGCGTGGCCGTGGGCGCCCATCTCAGAGGTGATAAGCTGTAGAACGCAAGGCGATGGGTAGGTGCCACCACCATCTCGTCTTAGCAAAGTGTTGGAAACACTCCCCGTTCCGTGCAAGCGTTGCATGGTAAGCGCAGCGTGATGAGCGCTACGGTCTTTAAAATTACTTATATATGCGTTTTCTAGTAATAGATGCATATGCAGAATATATGCGTATTGTTATGGTGCCCCAAACATGCGCAATAATTGCTTTTTAATTGACAACGGCACAAGCATGAACGCTCAACCTTGAGCAACATTGGTCGGTACTGTAGTTGGAGTCGGCCATTTCAAGTACCCGATGCCGGTAAGAGTAGAAAAATAGACTAATGTACAGACAGACAGACAGACAGACCCTCACTCTTACGTGACATCTGGTGGAGGTGCGGGGTAAGCACAAGAACGACCTTTAAACAGCCACTGCAGAGAACGAGGACGCTGAAGACACAGATACTCGAAGCAGCCGCCACCTCCGAAACCTGTCACCTGAGCTGGGACCACTACCGGACCCCACGCGACTACGAAAGGACGCTTCCACACCCCGTGATCACTTACCCCTGTCATGCTGCAGCAGGCGCGGGTGCCCCCAACTTTCCATGGTTATGCTGCTGAAGACCCAGAAGAATGGCTCGACCAATTCGAGCGCGTAGCTACCATAAACAGGCGGGATGAAGAAATGAAGCTGCAATACGTTTACTTTTCTCAGGACGGCACCGCCAAAACATGGTATGAAAACCAGGAGACCACAACGATCACCTGGGAATATCTGAAGAATGAGTTGCTCAGGACCTTCACCAGCATCGTGCGAAACGAAAGGGCCCAGCTGCTGCTAGAATCGAGGACCCAACAGCCCAATGAGACCCTAAATGTGTACGTCGAAGACATGAAACGTCTTTTTAGGCGAGCGGACCAAGACATGACCGAAGACAAAAAGGTCGGATACCTAATGCGAGGGGTGAAGGAGTCGCTTTTTGCCGGCCTCATAAGGAACCCTCCTAAAACAGTCGCCGAATTTCCTGAAGAAGCGCACACCATAGAAAGAACCCTGGACGCCTCGACTCGGCAATATAACCGCCCGTTTCAGCTCAGGTCACTCTACTCGGAACCGATTCGAGGTGGGCTGACCACCAACGATCTGCGAAAGCTATTCGAGAAGTGGTTAAAAAACTACGTCGATTGCTACCTCCTACCCCCAGCCCCCCTAAGCAGCATCTCTCTTGGACATAGTGAGTGCGTGAGGAAGTCCAGCAGGCGCTTGGCTCTTTATCAGCGACGACTGGAACAGAAGGCCGAAGCAATGACTTACGCCGCTTCAGTGAACACTAGGCCACCCCGACGAAACGAGCCCAGTCCTCGACGGTAGGCTGCAGGCCCAAGTAGCCATCCGACCTTCTCCGCCCATCCTACATACGAGAGACACCCGAGCCAAAGAAAATGCGACACCTGGAGAACTACCGATGACCGTCCCCTATGCTTTCACTGCGGTGAGGCCAGCCACATTATTCGACATTGCCCCTACAGGCGGATGGGACTGCATGGTTTCTCATCTCGGGCACCATAGCCACGCCCTGGACAACGACCTCCAGCAATCTAAGACTACTTGCGCCATACAGAGTACTTGTCCAGCCGTTGTCCATCACCACCATCCCCTCGCTTCAAGTCACCGAACCGCAGCAACAACGAACAAAGAAAGTCCTCAAGCCCCCGTAGGGGAAACTAAAACCAGCAACCTTTGGAGGTGAGGTTGCTTCAAGAGGAAAAGTTGAAGACCCTCCACCGACGACCATATATGACGACAGCACATCATCTACGACGACGACAACGCACAACAACCCAAGCCGCGAGACGAAGCAAAACGAAGCAACAAGACGAAGCCTTGACCCGAGCCCAAAACTAACGCGCAACTCCAGCCCACGTGCCACCGATTTTGGAGTGTCTATCGACGGCCACCCGGTAACTGCCTTGATTGACACAGGGGCTGACTACTCGGTCATCAGCGGGCCAATGACAGCACAACTGAAGAAGGTTAAGACGGCTTGAGACAGGCCCGCAGATCCGCACAGCGGGAGGCCACCTCCTCACCCCATGGGGGCGATGTACTGCAAGGGTGACAGTCGATGGTCCCACATACCTTGCGACTTTCTTGGTGGCTCCCACAGTGCTCCAGTGACGTCATTCTCGGCATGAACTTCTTGCACTCAACATCACGCGGTTATTTACCTGGCGTCCAGATTCATCAAACTTTCCTCGGATGAAGCCATAAATTCATACTCGGCACCACATAATCGCGCATCCATCCGTGTGCTCGAGAGTGACGTGAGCGTCCCACCCTGATCAACGACCCTAATCCCCGTAATGCATTGGTACTGCTGAAAATGCCCATGGCGTCGTCGAAGGCAACAGACAGCTTTTGCTTGGCCATGATATCGCAATCGCAAGAGGCATTGCGGACTTCCGGAATGGACAAGGCCGTGTGCTGCTAACAAATTTCAGCCAAGAACACCGTCACCTGGCCAAAGGCACGACCATTTCCTCTCCCGACGAAATCGCGGAAGTCAGCGACACCCTCACCCTTTCGAATCCAGCGACCATCACCCCACATACTCACAACTCGCAGCTGTCATTCGACATCAACTCTTCCTTGCCTCAATGCAAGCAGCAACTGCTCCAGAACCTTCTTCGACGTTATGACGGCTGTTTCGCCACTTCTTCACAGGTCCAACCAACTTCTCTAGCAAAGCATCAAGCCATAACACAAGAAGACATTCGCTCTCTCCATCAAAGCCCTTATCGTGTGTCGGCACGTGAACGTCAGGCCATCCGAGAGCAAGTTGACGAAATCTTGTACGACTATGTAATTCAGCCATCGAAAAGCCCATGCGCAGCACCAGTCGTTCTTGTCAAAACGAAAGAACGAAGTCTTCGGTTTTGCGTCGCTTACCGACGGTTGATTAGTGTAACGAAAAAGGACGTGTACCCTTTACCAAGGGTCGACGATACCCTAGATCGTCTTAGTGATGCAAGGTACTTCTCATCCATTGATCTGACGACAGGGTATTGGTAAATTCAGGTTGATGAAAGAGACCGAGAAAAGACCACCTTCATCACACCAGATGGATTGTATGAGTTCAAAGTGATTAAATTTGGACTTTGCTCCACTCCAGCACCTTCCAGCGTCTAATGGACACAGTACTGGCAGGCCTCAAGTGGCAAATATGTCTCGTTTACCTGGACGATGTGGTCGTCTTCGCCTCCAACTTTAGCGACCATCTGAAAAGGCTCCGGACGTTACTGGACGCAGTTAGGTCATCAGGGCTGACACTGAAACAAGAAAAATGCCATTTTGCCATTGAATAACTACAGTTCCAAGGCCATGTTAAAAGCAAAGATGGTGTAGACCAGATCCGGAGAAGACAGCCGCTATCACACAGTTTTCTCAGCTGCAAGATAAGAGAGAAGTGCGCCGATTTTTAGGACTGTGCGCCTATTACCGGCGGTTCGTCAAAAACTTCTCACACATCGCTGACCCTTTGAAGCAGCTCACAAAGTCGTACGCCCCTTTCAAATGGAAAGCTGCGCAACGAAAGGCATTCAAAAAACTTCAAGAACTTTTACAGTCGCCGCCAGGTGCTGGGTCACTTTGATGAAAATGCCTAACTCAGATACATACAGACGCCAGCATCATCGGCTTAGGTGACATTCTCGTTCAGAAGCACAAGAGCTGCGAGCGCGTCATCGCGTATGCAAGCCGCTCACTGTCGAAAGCGGAAGTGAACTATTCCACGTCTGAGAAGGAGTGTCTTGCGACAGTATGGGCCACCTCTAAATTCCGCCCATACTTGTATTGCAGACCCTTCAAGGTCGTCCATACTATCGAGGGGAATTGTGGGACACATTTGAGGTGAATTGTGGGACTAAAGGTTACTCACTAAGGTTTAAATTTGAGGACTGAATACTAGTCCCTTGAGCTCGTCTGTGGAGACTATCTGTTAGACCCGGTGCCGTTAGTCCATAAAAGAGTTAATAATTGTGACAGCCCCATTTGTCTCTGAAAGGACAAATTACACACCCTTTTAACTCCCTTTTGCCTTAGAGTGTAGCGTAGTATATTACTTGAACCAGTGCCTTTTCTAACGCAAAACATGGAATAGAACTTTTAAGTATGTAAAATTCACTTCGAACGCTTTGTCTCTTAATGGAAAACAATAGTGATAATGTTCTCACAGCTATCCGTACGCGAGCTCGCTCGGGCAAAACGAATGACGCCCCGGTGGCAGTGAGCAGCCCTGAAAATATTCTCCTAGGTGGCATTGGCCCAACGCCCCTGCAAGCGGACGCCATCGATGCCGACAGTAACTTCTCATGTTTGAAGAGGTATCTAAGGCTTTTGCGCTCATACACAAATACATATATTCTTTCACTGCCTATCCGCGAGAGCGAATCCAGTACGGTCAATATTTTGCTCATATACGCTATGTTCTATCACAGCAGTATCAAAGCTTGGGAAGTTTATGGGGACTCATATATCAAAATGTGTGTGCTTCACGAAGAGTTTGACAAGTACGAATGTAACTTAACGACAAGCGCTCAAGCTTCTGCCGCAACGTGAATGTGGTACCCTGCAATTTCAGTACAAATAAAGGTATTCGACAGTGTCGGCTAAAAATTGCCAGCATATCCACTGGGATAATGATAGAGAATAGGGCGAAGCTGGGTCCGCACGCCGCTGTCGCGCCAATTCGGCTTTCCGCGCTCGTACTGCAGGGTCCTCGTGGCACCGCCGCGCATATTGACGGCTAGCTTCGACCTCCCGCGCCCGGACAACAGGGTCGCTTCTTCGAGCATGAGCGACCGCCGCCCTGAGCGCACGCCGCTCTGCAGCCTTGTTCATCTGCCGACACTATGAACAGCTTGCGCCAAAACGGCGCTTTTATTGTACTATAGACCGCCCCCTGGCGCATGGCGCCGCCGAAGAACACGCGATCGCAGTGGCGCGATATTCTCTTTCTGCTTCCGTACGTGTGACGTAAATGCTGTTTTTATGAAGCTCACTTTTTATTATTATATTTTGCTACATAAAGCCCTCTTGGGTGGGACGATTTTGCCTTTCTTAGCGTATATGACTTCGTTTTATAAGTACAAGGAGCTCCATCTATGGCCGAATTGGAGACACAACAAGAGTTGGTTACTAGCGACAACAGGACGGCCGGGTAACGCCATAAGAGCTTGGCCCCTAAAAATCACAGCTTGCCCACTGAGCGAATGATGATGAGTAGGGCAAAGAGTCCATCTGTCCGTCTGCCTGCCTGCCTGCCGGCCTGTCTGCCGGCCTGTCTGCCTGCCTGCCTGCCTGTCTGCCTGCCTGCCTGCCTGTCTGTCTGTCTGTCTGTCTGTCTGTCTGTCTGTCTGTCTGTCCATACGTTTGTCCATCTGTTCGTCTGTTTAGTCTGGCTGTCTTGGCAGTCTTGTCTGTCTGTCGCTCTGTCTGTCTTGTCTGTCCATGCGTTCATCCGTGCATCCATCTGTCTGTACATCCGTACGTCCGTCTGTGGGTCCGCCGATCTTTCTGTTTGTCTATGTGTCTGTCTGTCTGCCTGTCTGTCTCGTACTGATAATTGCGCTTGACGCAGGACCACATTACACTGAGAGGAGCTTTGCCCCTAAAAATAAATCGCAAGCATGTGTCATTGTTAAAGCGAAACCATGCAGCAATGCTACGTGAACACGAAAAGTAACGCAGCTAACATGCGCCAGGGAAGGACTCTTCATGGGCAGCCCAGTTCATCAGCATTACAGTGGTACGTGCTGGCCGTATTATCGAGAAACTTGCAACTTTCGGAGCAGTGCTCATGATACATTTTAAACGTTCGTTTAGTGAAGTATCAAAGCTGGTAATTTATTTTTGTCAAATTAGTCAATTAGGAGATAAAACACTAGAATTCTTTGCTTACTTCATGCGATAGCAATGCGTGTTTGTGGCATCGTCATAAAGTGCATCTGTATACCTTACAATCGGGCCAAAGTTTGCTTGCACACCATCTGTATATATTTCTGTAGAAAAACCACCGTCCCCTAAGGAAATTACATTGACGCAACTGAGATAAAAGAAAGTTTCTATTTTCGTTATCAAAGACTGGTTAAATTAGAAAAAAAAATTACACCATCTCCAGCTAAATATGGTGCCATACTCGCCACTGTCTAGCGGGAAGTGCTTTACGAGGTACCCTACAGAATTGTGACATTTCATGTCTTCACCAGTGTGTCACATTCGCCATGTGTGTATGCGAAGCAGCGTGCGCTAACGCGACGCAGGCGCTCATCGTAGCGTTGCGCAGGAGAGAAACCTTGGTAGGCGCAAAGCACGCAGTGATGTACCATTGTTTTCTACTGGAACATCGCTGCTAATGGCAATGAGAGACAAGGGAGTCTGATTAGACAGGTACTCACAGTCTTATTTCAGTTATAGCGCACGCTGCGATTTTTTATTGTTCAAGAAAGCTCATGAGATCTCTCGCACGGTCACTACCTTGCACGTCAAGATGCAGTGCCTAAATCTACACAGTGACAAGCGAAAGCTTGTGCAACGCTAGTGGTCGGTTTTTTCAATCAAGAATCTTCCTAGGAGACTGCCGGTGCGGGCGTTGCGAGGCAAGGGAGTTGGGAGCGTAGCATTGAGGAAAGAGGGGTAGGGGATTTGCATGTGCAATGGTGCTGTATATGCCCCTGGGAGGGATGCCTAGGAGAGAGATATGGAAGAGTAAGCGTTGGCTAGCAGAGGCTGCCTAGTCGGCGTTGCGAGGTGAGAGGGGAAGCGTAAGAGATCAGAAAGAGCTGAAGGGACGAGCATGCCCAACGAGGGTGTACATGCCACCGGGAGGGATGGCTAGCGGACAGAGAGCAAGATCGTTGGAGAAGGAAGAGGGCGAGGGGCGCCCTTGCACACTAAGGGTGGTCATGCCGCACACTGGCTTGAGCTGGACCAGAAAACGCTTTGCATCTTAAAGCGAGTATTTTTATTCATACGGGGTGATCATTGCTGGAAATACCTACTATTTATTCGGGATGAACGTTGCCAGAAATACGATTTTTTTCTTCTTATACTCCGTATGAGACAAACAAATGTGGTTTCCAGCTACGTCAGAGATCATTGTTGGAGTAGCGCCTCCCAGGCTTTTAAAACACAGTGTCGGGCACGCAGTCGTGGAGAGAAGCCGATAAATCCGAAGTGAGTAATGCGAAATGCGACAAACGAGCGTCCTTAAGTCTGACACCCACCTATGTGTTCAGGTAACGTTAGTAGTCGGTTTCGCATAGAAACTACTTCAAAACAATCTCGCAACGTAACTGTTTTCTTACGGGCACGATATAAGGGTTGGCTTGAGTCAGATATTTGGTACTTTTCCTCTAGCCACTCATTGAATATTCCATTCGCTTCCAAACACATTGTCTTTCGTACAATCGGTTCGCTCCCCTACAGAAGCATGAAAAGTAGTAAGATTTCTGCATAACGGCTGTGCTGCAATTCAGAAGGCATGATTTTCAGAAATCACGTGACTGCCAACAGTGAATTTTTATTGCCTCTACAAATTTTCTTCTTGGGAAATGTAATTGTTTTCTGTTTCTTTCCAAAGCGGTGAATAAAACGGTGGAAACATATGGACTTCTATAGTTTATTCCGCGTGTTTCCTGTGAAATTGGTAACGTGCGCAACGCCACTTCAAATTGTGAAACCGCCAGCATTGCCCTAACCAGCCCGCATCAGCGCATGCAGCATAACTGAGCTTGCAATTCTGCACACGCCTGTGCTTTTGCGCTGCTACCAGACTGGTAACGAATCACCCTCGTCGCTACATGTAATTGCAGCACCGTAACGCCTCGTCTCGAGGAGCCAGACGAGCGCGCTCTCTAGCGGTAGCGCTTGTGTAGATTAAAGCGCAGAGCAAAAACAAATTGTGGCCGTATAGTGTCTTTGCAAATCTCGTTTACTCCCCAGCATGGTCTCGGGCTCTTGCTCATTGGAGAATGGTTAGTGTTAGAGGGAAGAACTGCAGCCTTCGTGAGTGTAGCACTCAGCACTGCAGGGAAGGCAGTAGGGGAATGAAGAAATACCAAGCGGAACATAGGAGCTCAAATGAACATGCGCAGCACAAGCCCTTAGTTTTGCTACCTCACTATCATAGGCCAAGACGTTTCATTGGCTCTTGACAAATGTCATGTGAGAAATAGCCCCCTTTTGTGAATGAATGCGAGTATTGGGCAATATAAAAAGATTATTTTTATTGTCTTTTGGTTCAGTTGTGTAAGTGGTAGCGTTTAAGGTTGCGAGGCTGAGTTACGGCAGTCCCTGGAAACCAAAACTAGCATCTGCTAATCAATTTCTGTTGTTGGCTCTTGGGAATATCTCATAACAGAGCCACCCAACTCTAAACACTTCCATGTACTTACTGCCAATTATTTACAGTGGTGAGCTTCAATATCAGTAATTTTACTTTACGCAGTCACAACACTTAGCTGTGTTTCTGGTAATATACATCATGCCGCACAAAAATCGAACGTATACTGGTTTTTAAAAAAGCGAGATACAAAGATTCATCAATGATGCTAGATTAGTGCACCATCTGGTGTACCACACTGTAAGCAAGAGTTAGCCAAGAATGACGTTTGGCCGGCCTATTATACATCTCAAACTCCGTTCCTTTTGAAATTATTACCACATATTGATTTTGTTTATAGAAAATATTGTCTGCTGTAGTAAAGTATAGTCCGATTTGTGTCTTTTCCTGCATGAGGCTGCAGCTCCAGACGTAATGCTTACGGGGTTTTATATGACTTTCTTCGATGTCATAGGCACCGCACTTACTACAATGGTGAACGGGTTCATTGGTGATGGGCAAAAAACGAGGTCTTTCAGTGAGGGCCGTGTAGTCTTGCTGCCAAATGAGGGAATGAATCCTGACGATACACGGTCGTGGAGGCCCATTACCCTCCTTAACATGGACTGCAAACTTGTAGCTACGATCTTTGGCTTGAGGCTAAAACCTTTTTTACCCGATATAGTGTCACCCACGCAAACATGTGCAGTGCCGGGTAGGTCGATGTTTCAAACACATATTTTGATAAAAGATTCGTTCTACTAAGCCAATGCCAAAAACGTTACTGCTGCTTCCGTGTCGTTTCATAAAACTATGACCTTCGACAGGGTCGAAAATGACTACCTATATTGCGTACTTAGAATGTTTGGTTTACCTGAGCAGTACGTCCACTGTGTAAAGCTTCTGTACACCAACATGACCAGCCGACTCCTGCTCAACGGCGTGGAGACAACAAGCTTTCCAGCAACAAGAGGTGTTCACCAGGGATGCCCAATCGCGCCGGTGCTCTTTGTTCTTTCCATAGTTCCTCTCCTTAGGAAAGTGGCAATGTGTCCTGATATTGAGGGCTTTCCAATGACCGGTTTGGGGTCAGTTAGCATCACCGCTTATGCAAATGACATCTCTGTGTTCGTGCAAACCAAGCCAGTTACCGCGCTTGAAGAGTATGCCAGTTTATCCGGTGCTTTCATGAATGCGGAGAAAAGCAAAGCCCTTCGTTTCGGTGGCTTCCATGGCTCTTTGCCCTGTGTTATTTAATACGTGGATGCAGTAAAAGTTTTCGGAGTATATTTTCAAGACGGAGAGGTGGCCAAAAAAAATTGGGAGGACGTCGTACATAGAGCAACGCAGGTCTTCGCGTATGCCACTGACTTCAATTTGTGACTTGACGCCAAAGTGACGGTGGTGAATGCCAAAGCATGCGCATACGCTTTTTATATCGAACACATTGCACTCATCCCCAAACCTTTTGCGAGCCACCTTGCGTCATCGGTAGGAGCCTCCCTATTAGACGGGAAGACACCGAAAGTTCAACAAAAGTTCCCGAAGCTCCCAAAACGTTGTGGAGGACTCAGTCTGCCAGATGTTGCGACCTTCACAAAGGCACTTGCAGCTAGAACAGTTCACAAATTCTTTCAAGACAATAACTACCCTGGTCGTAGCTTATTGTTATATTGTACCTGAACTCTTGGAGCCGCATTCACGTCAAAAAAGTACCGGGAACCACAAGCAGAACACCCACATGTCTTTTATAAAGCAGCAGAGGGCCTAAAACGTTCGGGTGACGGTGACGTTGCATTAGAATACTTTGCAAAGCTTGAACCCGCACGCATTCCTAAATTTCAAACAGTCGCTCGTTTACTGACAAGGAAAAACAGAGATGGAGCCCCAGCATGTGGAAGAAATGGTGGAACAACCACGTACCGGAAATAGTTAGATACTTTCTTTGGCTGCGGCGATGGGACGCGTTGCCCACTCGTCAGAGACTGTCAAACTGGGGCGTCATTCGCAATGACCACTGCCCCACGTGAGGGAAAAGAGAAGCGTTCCGCCACACGATCATTGAATGCGTAGCGGCCAAAGGCGTGTGGCACGTCATACGTCGTCAATTCAGAGTGTCAATTCATTCGGGCCGACGGTGCCGAAGGGGCTTATTTGAACAACTCGTACTATACGTCCTATGTTCGTCTTGTGGTACCGCCGCTGTATGGTGAAAGCATGCCGACGCCCCAACGAGCTGCATATCCAGCGTCACAGAAGATAAGAATGATCATAGTTCGGTACCTTACCGTACAGATTGGAAGTTAGGGTGAAGAACCTTTCATCAGAAGGTGGCATACACGTTTTTAAAATGTGAAGCATTTTATAGCGAACTTCAGCAACTTCTCGCGTATCTATCTATCTATCTATCTATCTATCTATCTATCTATCTATCTATCTATTTATCTATCTAGCCGCCTATGACTTTTAGCTCTCCCGGCCGTTTAGATAATGTTATCAATACCAAACTTGGTAGGGCATAACATGACTGTATGAAGAACATAACTGACTAGTCATAACATGAAAACATGACATGGGTGTAATGAAGGTCATGATTTAAATGTCATGGTCTTGCATCTCTTGCGGTGGTTTAGTTCACATGGCATGTTGCAAAACTGGTATGGTATGGCATAATTGCATATTATACAAAAGCGACAGACTCTAACATGAAAGTCATGACATGCCTGTCATGTAACAACATAACCACATGCCAAGCTTATGATGCGCTCGCGGGCGTATCGCTAGCGTCACATAAACCAAATTTGGTTTTACGGTACGTGAATGGTTGATGAAGGTATGTGACTGGTGCAAACATGATAATCATGGGATGCGTGTCATGTAACAACATGACTACATGCCACACTCATGATGTGCTGGTGGTCGTTTTGCTACTTTCACTTATGTCAAATTTGTATAGATAGATATGTAGGGTTCAATGTCCCAAAACCACCATATGTTTATGAGAGACGCCGTAGTGGAGGGCTCTGTAAATTTCGACCGCCTGGGGTTCTTTAACGTCTACCCAAATTTGAGCACACGGGCCTACATTATTTTCGTCTCCATCGGAAGTTCAGCCGCAGCACCCTGGATTAAAGCCCGTGACCTGCAGGTCAGCAGCCGAGTACCTTAGCCACTAGACCACCGCGGCGGGTCTACCAAATTTGGTATTACGTGATGTGAATGAATGACGAAGATATGATACTGGTGCAAATAGGATAAACATGAGATGCGTGTCATGTAACAACATGTCTATACGCTACGCTCATGATGCGCTTGCGGCAGTTTCGATAGCATCACAAGTACCAAACTCGGTATTACGCGATGCGAACGGACAATATAGGTAAACGACACTTACAAACACGATAATCACGACATGCATGTCAAAGACATGGCTTCATTCCTGGGCGATGATTTCCACTCCAGCAATGTTTTTTAAACCTTTTTGCACTGTAGAGATGATAGATAGAGCCAGTGGAGCCCTGGAATATGGGCCCAACCTTTTGGAATGCTCCACGTAATGTGCAATTAACGTTCCCTCTCTCTCACTGCATTGTGCTGATATGTTCTACCGCGTCTAGGCCAGCGTTTCCAAACCATTGCTCAGAAAGAGGCAGTAGACACAGAATAACGCTGGGCAAAAAAAAACAACTACACTCGCGTGCTCTTGTGTTAGGCTTGTTTAGGCACGTCACGCGCAAGTGACCTCTTGTTCGGATGCTGGAGAGGGTAGGAAAGAGATTTCGCTTGCGAAGGCTATGCGGGCAACGGCAAGAGTTTTGAGCTCACCTTCTCTCATCCTTGTTCCGAGTGGCATAAAAAACAGTTTTCTCAGCTCGTACTAGACAAATTGAAAAATGTTTGTGGCATAATGCTTGTCGTTAGTCTGTCAAAGTTCCGTTAATTGGGGAGGCGATCGCCAGGCTAATTCCAAGGACCGAAATATCGGCTCCTCGAACTGCACCACGAAAGCGTGGACAATTTAGAAGTGGTCCTCTTCGGCACGCCAGTGGACGCGGGCTGTGGCCCAAAGAAGAAGTCAGAGCCAAGAGTTGATAAACAAGACAAAATTATATCCTCAATCATGGCAGATCAAATTGATACAAAAAATGCACACTCTACAATAGTTGAATTCTACATGTCATCAATCAAACAACGTACTAAACAGTAAAATCAGCCGCCCTCGAAACAACGGACGCAAATAACAATACGCACTATAATGCAGTCGCATGCACCGAACAACCAAGACACCTAAACACTAAAGAGTTTGAAAACCTATTTAGTCCAAAGTCCTTGGAAGAAAAGTCTGAATGATACTCTTCCGAGAATCACTCACTCAAAGTCCAGCGCTAATAGTCGTTCCGCTACCCCCGGAGTTTCTCTTCCAGGAAACCTCGCGTCTTCAATTGGCCGCTCTCCAAGCACCAAACTTCTTCGCCGGTAACACGCCAGCTTCCCACGCGCAGCTGTTCCCACGCGTCTTCGCTCGCTGGTGGTAGACACACACTCCTACCTGTAGCACGAGTCTTCACCCCTCAGGTGGAAGTCCTCTTGTTCTCCTCCTTTGTCACTGAGGCCAAAAGGCTTCGCCCACACGGCGGAAAGACCCTACGCACACTTGCGCAAATCTTCTGCCTACGCACATGCGCGCAAACTTTCTTCTTCTCCTGATCTCGCATCCCTGCTGCTCGGTTAAATATCCTCCGCGCTATATTCTATAAAATTCTCATCGTTTCATCGGCGCGATGCACAGTCAGGGCTGGGTTAAGCGCGAGACGTTTTGAGGGTCGTCCGCGACTCGTGACGCAACTCTGCCTCACCACGACCCTTTCCTCGAGAACCTTCCAGGGTTTGCTCAGCTGCCGAGGAAAGGAGGATGGTCATCAGAAGCGCATCTCACCGACCGGTGAGACTGCGCTTTCGATAGGGGAGGGATGGTGCGCCCGGGGAGCCTTCAGTTGTTTATTTTCTTCTTTATCGTTGATCTTGAGGCGCCTCTCTGCGCTTTGTATCGTTACTGTCGCTAGAATTCAGTGGCGCGCGCTTTTTCAGAGCGTTCGTTTGTGACACTGCCCCCACTTTAAGAACATTATCAGATAATATTCAAAACCACACAAACGAGTGCGAGCAGTCGCCACACACTTGAAGACTGCAACATAGTTCGTCGCTCAATCACAATACAATCACAATCACAATACCATTAAACGTCGCAGTTCATTCTCATAACACATCAATTATAACCACCGATACATGAGCACAACACTCCATCACATATTCTAAACAATACAGATGTACAAATTTCTGTCTTTACAACAATTGCACAATCCTATACATAACGTCACAGCAACAAACACTTCTCCACTTGTGACACAGAATAACACAATAACAACACAGCCTATTGCGTTTAACACTGTCAAAACCTTCCACAACATTTGAACTCGGCTAAGGTAGTCGGCACCAACGTTCTCACTTACCTTGATGTACTCGACTCGGAATTGATACTCTTGCAGAAGCAAGCTCCACCTCAGGACTCTGCTGTTGAGCTGTTTAGTCTGTTTTATGTATTGGAGTGGCTGGTGGTCAGTTCGGACCAAGAAAGGCACCCTGTAGCGATACATATTAAACTTCTGTATCCCCGACACCAGGGCTAGACATTTTCTTTCGATGGTGCTATATGATGACTCCCGGGGAAGTAGTTTGCGACTGGCGTATGCTGTAGGATGGATGGTTCCTAAGTGTGACTTCCAGAGCACAGCCCCGAGGCTGGTGTCGGAAGCGTCGGTGTGGAGGATAAATTCCTTGGTTAAGTCTGGGAGGCGGAGCACGGGAGGGTTCGAGATGCAATTTTTGAGTCTCGCAAATGCTTTCTCGAGTGTCGTCGTCCATTTTACTAAGTTGCTTTCAGCCTTCTTGATCAGTTCTGTGAGAGGGGAGCTGATCTCGGCATAATTTGGAATGAACTGCTGGTAGTAACTGGTCAACCCGAGAAAAGCGCGTACCTGTCGCTTCGCCTTTGGGGCGGGTGCAGCTTGGATTTTGTCGAGAGTTTTTCTCAGTGGAGCAAGCATGTTTTGTCCAATGTGATGACCAAGGAAATCAATCTCATTCATTTTCATCTCAAACTTGCTCGGTCTCACGGTCAACCCGGCAGCCTGAATTCGAGTGAAGAGTTGTCTGAGAGTAGATAGGTGTTCCTCCCAGGTCGTACTTGTTATGAGTACGTCGTCGTAGTAATGTTCAATGCCCGGGATTCCCTCCGTGACTAGTCGCATCATACGGGCGAACACGGCGGGTGCCGTTTTGATCCCGAAGGGCATGTAGCAAAAATGGTAGAGACCGTATTTTGTCGAAAACGCAGTCATAGGTTTCGACTGCTGGGAGAGTGGAATTTGCCAGTAGCCTTTAAGAAAATCTAACATAGAGAAGTATCTTTTGTTAGTGGCACTGGCGAAAAACGGCATCTCCTCTAGGCAAGGGCTCTGCATCTGCTATTATAACGTTGTTCAGGCACCGGAAATTGATTACAAACCGCTTGGTTTTTTCCGGTTTGTCCACAAGCAGCACTGGGGAATTATAGGGCGATTTCGAGACTTCAATTATGCCCAGTGTTTTGATTTGCTGTACCTTGGCCTCGATGTCTTAAGTCGTAGCAAAAGGTAACAGGTACTGTTTGACGTAGACTGGGGACTCCGTCGTTAACTCTAGGTGGCACTCTACCCAATCTGTCTTGCCTTGGACATACGAAAATATTTTAGAGTGCGCTACCATAGTTTTCTTCAACGCCTCCTTCTGTTGGTCCGTCAAACTTGAGCAGATTTTGACGTCGGTGATCCCTTCTGTCTGCACGAACTCCGGCACCGGATTTTCCTGTTCATCTTCATTGTCGATAAGCCCTACAATGACTTGGCACTGATTTGGCGCATCTTGGCTCATTTCACGCTCCACATACTTCTTCAGTATATTGGCATAAAAAATTGTACTTGCACTGTGAAGGGTCCTTTTCAATGCAGCAAGAGTTTATTTTTGTCACTTGGGAGCAAGATGAGAACCTTATGCCCTGGTTGGAATGTTCTATCCCTTGATTTTAGATTGTAGTGCTTAGCGTAGAGCGCTCCCGTTCTTCGGATTTCTTCGTGAGCTAGGCGGCTTGTCTCTTCTAGACGATTTCGGAGATCCAATACGTACTGGTAGGTTGTCTTGCTCATCGTCCAGCTCTTGGTTCTCCAGACTTCCTTTATTATCGCTAGGGGTCCCCGGGCATGTCGGCTCGAACGGTGAAAAGCTGAGATTTGCTTCGGGAACCTCCCTGTACTCGAACAGCATAGGACCGAGGAATCTGTCCCAGTTTTTCGGTTTCTCTGCGCACATTAGTTTAAGCATAGTCTTCAGGGTGCCATTAAATTTTTTCACCATCCCATTGGCCGTCGGGTGGTAAGAGGTGGTATGGAGTTGGCACACCGAGAGAAATCGTGCCACTTTTTTCAAAAACTCCGAATTAAAGTTCCAGCCCCGATCACTCAGGATTCCTCTCGGTACACCGAAACGGGAGAACATCTCAACGAGGGCTTCTGCAACTCCTTCGGTCTCTATGCCAGGTGCTGCAACAGCATCCGGGTAGCGCGTGGCGCAATCGACGAGAGTCAGGATATAGCGGTTTCCTCGACCAGATGAAGGCCGGATAGGGCCTACTATATTAATAGCTACCCTTTTAAAGGGGATGTCTATGACAAGGGACTGGCCGAGTGACACGTGTGGCACCCTTCCTTTTGGCACAGTTCGCTAGCAGATATCGCAAGATGCCACGAACCGTTTTACGTCGGCTGTGACCCCTTGCCAGAAGAATTCTTGCTGAATTCTGTCCTTGGTTTTCTCGGAATCCCAGGTGCCCAGTCATCATCCCATTGTGGGCTAGCTTCATAACAGCCTCTCGGCGGTTCTTCGGCACCAAGAGCGGTCGTATCCGTCGACCACTGCTTTCTGCATAGTACATGTAGAGCAGTCCATCTTCCTGCTTGAACATTCTCGCGCAGTTACCATTACGGACTTGGAGATCGTTGTCGATCTGCGCAATGCAGGGTTTTAACGACTCGTCCTTCATTTGTTCCTCGGCATAATTGAAGCTCGTGTCCTTCTCGGAATTGGGTGCAGGGAGGGGATATATGGCTTTGACTGGACTTTATTCTGCTCGGGTCGCAACTACGACAACGTCCTCTTCGGCCGTGGCTGGTTGTTTGCGAGGGTTTGCAATCGGTGGCGGATCAATCTCTGGGTCTTCTTCCAGTGGTTCGGGTTAGTCTAGCGAACGGGCGCCTTCTATGTGCCCCACAATCACGTCATACCATGGATAATCCATGCAAAAGGCAGAAACAGTTCCACTGTAGAAGGGCGTCTCGATCTTGACCTTGGCCTCAGGCATCGCGGACGAGGTCTCTTCGAACTAATACAGTGGAGCACCCAGTGTATCGTAAAACGTCAACACGCCTTTCCGCCACTTTTCCAGCCATCACACGCATTACTTTAACTAATGGTTTTGAGTGTGGAGACATCACAGAATTGACCACTGGAAGTTTCGTCCCAATTTTCAACTCTACAAGTCCATCGATGACGTTGTCATCATCGGCTTTTGATGCCACCTGCACACAGGCTACTTGGTGAGCTTCACTCGCTCCGTTATGACATGCGTCTGCTTTGTGCCCACTGTGACCACACTTGAAACATTTTACAACGGTAGGGCTCGTGAACTTAGTTTGACAGCTGTTCGTGCGGTGACCCACTCGGTTACACAGAAAACATCGCTGAACGCTCTCCGGTGCACGCTTCTTTTATTGGAGAGCCGATTTCTTCGAATCTTCAGGACACTCCTTCATGACCTTGGCCAAACTAGTGCCACCTTGCGCTTCCAAGAATTGATCAGCTAATGCAAGCATGTCTTCAAGCGACTTAGCTCTCCTCTCTTTCAAGTACAGCGACAGGCTTTGGCGGCAACTGTTGAGAAATTGCTCTCTAATAAGGAGCTCTTTAAGCTCATTGTACTCCTGTGCTGTCCCTGAAAGTTCGATCCATCTGCCGAAATAATGGCTAAGTCGGCTGGCGTACTCCGTAGCCGTCTCCGTAGCCGCTCGAGCGTACTCCGTAGCCGCTCGAGTTCCATCTGGTGCTGTCGCTGCTGTTCTCTTTCAGCCATCCCTGCTCTCTTTTTTTTCGGCCTCTCAGCTGCCAGTCTTTCTCTCTCCAGCTCCAACCTCAATTTTTGCTGCTCTTTCTTCTTTCAGCTGTAGCTCCTTTTTCTGTTTTTCTTCTTTCGTCTTTTCAGCGGCCAGACTTTCTCTCTTCAAGTCGGCTGCCTTTTTTTTCTTTGGCCCTCTCTTTTTCTTCTTTTTCCTTCTGGGTGACCCGCTTCCGTAGTTCAGCGCCAGAAAGACCCATCTTCTCACCAAGAGCTGCTACCTTTTCGAGATCCATGGTGTTCCGCAAATAAAACCTTGCCGCGTGCAAAAAGTCTCTGCCTAAATCAGTCTATCGGAACACTCTCCTGCACTTGTTAACGAGAACACTGAGCAACACACAAAATCATTCCGATAGCACTATCAATCACTCGAGGCTCTTTCCCACTACTTCGGACACACTGTCCACCAAAAAGATCCTGTCGTGGATGCCAGAATAATTGTCACAGGTCCCGTTAATTAGAAAGGCGATCGCTGGGATAATTCCAAGAACCGAATTATCGGCCCCCTGTACTGCACCACGAAAGCGTGGACAATTTAGAAGTGGTCCTATTTGGCGCGCCAGCGGACGCCGGCTGTGGCTTAAAGAACAAGTCAGAGCCGAGAGTTGATAAACAAAACAAAATTGTATTCTCGATTATGGCAAATCAAATTGATATAAAAATATGCATACACGACAATAGTTGGATGCGATATGTCATCAATCAAACAACGTACTACACTGTACAATCCAGCCACCCTCGAAATGCGGGCACAAACATTAATACGTACTACAATGCAGTCACATGCATCGAACAAACAAGACACTTAAAGAATAAACAGTTCGAAAACTTATTCAGTCCAAAGTCCTTGGAACAAAAGTCTGAATGATACTCTTCCGAGAAGCACTCTCTCAAACTCCAGCACTTTTGTCGTTCCGCTGCTCCCGAAGTTTCTCGACCAGGAAACCTCGCGTCTTCAAATGGCCGCTCACTAAGCACCCAACTTCTTCGCCGGTAACACGTCGGCTTCCCACGCGCAGCTGTTGCCACGCGTCTTCGCTCACTGGCTGTAGACACACACTCCTGACTGTAGTACGAGTCTTCACCCATCAGGTGGAAATCCTCTTCTTCTCCTCCTTTGTCACTGAGGAGAAAATGCTTCGCCCACATGGCGGAAAGACCCTACGCTCACTTGCGCAAAACGTTTTTTCTTCTGTCTACGCATACGGGCGCGAACTTTCTTCTTCTGATCTCTCTTCTCTGCTGCTCGGTTAAATACCCTTCGCACTAGATTCTAGAAAATTCTCATCGTTTTGTCGGTGCGATGCACAGTTAGGGCTGGGCAAAGCACGAGACGTTTCGAGGGCCGTCCGCGACTAGTGACGCAATTCTGCATCACCACGCCCATTTCCCTCGAGAACCTGCCAGGGCTTGCTCGGCCCCCGATGAAAGGAAGATGGTCGGCGAGACTGTGCTTCCGAGAGGGGAGGGACGGCGCGCCCGGGGAGCCTTTGGATGTTTGTTTTGTTCTTTATCGTTGACCATGAGGCGCCTCTCTGCGCTTGGTATTGTTACTGTCACTAGGAATTTGGCGGCGCGCGCTTTTTCAGAGCGCTCGTTTGTGACACAGTCACACAACAGCTTCCACGGTGTAACTAAAACTTGTTATTAGGCCAGGTGAGTTGCTCTTCAAGAAGCTACGCTGCCTGCGTTAGTGTTGCGAGGTGAAAGAGGGGATAGTGTAGGAAAGGACAATAACAAACACAAACACAAAGGAGAATAACTGGGGCTGAGTTACAACAGATGTTCTTTATGGCATGCCGACACGTTTATACCATGGCAGTCAAAAAAGTGAGTATACCACTAATATGCTGTTATCTCTGTGATGTCAACATCACCACATAACCATAAATTGGTTAGTGTGGTGTATATAACCCTCTTTGAAAAATGACTTTTTATGCCTGAGATGATTCACGGTTGTTTTTGTCACAAATTGGTGATGCGGTGACTGGCGTCAGAGAAATAGCGGCCTAGTGGTGGTGGTCAGGTGTGTTTTGAATGCCGTGGTGAAAGAGTGTTCACATACCAAAGTTGGGATCACTTGTCAGTCAGCATCGTCATTGTCCATCCTGTGCTTGTGAAAATTTCAGCGCTGTTCTTTCCTTTTTTGTTGCCGAATTTTTTTGTTTAATCTTAGGATCATTCGAATGAAACAGGTCGAACAACAGACGAAGCATTCGGTATTATTATATGTCATACAGGGTGGCCAGGTTTGGCCTCAATGTGACATTTTCGCAACATTATGAATTTGGCGCCAGCACAGCATTTCATGGCTATTTTTGGCTATCTATGACTATTTTGCCATCCGGGTTTGTTATTATCATTCTTGCTGTATTTGGTTCACGCTTTCAAAGATCGGAAGCAATGCTCAGCACAAGCTGCACCTGCAGTGTTCGGGTAGTTTCGAGGGCTGTACTAGATCATTTTGTTAAGATTGCGGGCATGACGCGAACTTCAGATTCTTCTGAAAATAACGAGAAATATTCGGCAGGATATGTATAAATGCCGCCGCACATCATTGCTTGGCAGTTGATCGACGGCTGACGCTTATTTCGCCGCTATTGTTGCCGAATGTGTATCACTGTAATCAGACTTTACGTTCATGAGCCACAAGATTGAACAAATAAACAGTTCGTTCTTGGGCCTACAGTCTACTCCCTTCATCGACGTGACGAACCATGATAATATAGGTGACATCGCAGCCGCTGACGATCGAGTATGTGAGGTCAAAGCATGGGGATTAAAACGTGTTTCTGCAGCTGACAAAATTGAGCAGAAAGCGTGGATTTACACATAGGCCTCCCAACCTCGGGTAGGCGGCGCTGTGCCGCGCACGTTTGGCAAATCGGTCGCTTGGTACCCCGCGCTGCCTTCTGCCTGCGCCGTCTCAGCACGTTCACGCACTCTTCACACGCGCGCTGTTGTCTAGTAGATCTGCACGTGCAGCGTCACCTCTAACTCGCTCGGAAGGTTTAAAAAGATTGCGAAAACGTTTTCGCGGTGTTAATCTTATCAGCAACGAAAGCGATTCATTGACAATCTTTGCGGGACCAAGCAAGTTAAGTCCGATGTCTTTTAGCGAGTGCTATGGGCATTAGGATGCTGAACAGCCGCTTTTCTACGACATTAAAAGTGAGGTGACGACACGAATTTTACGTGTAGGTTACCGGTAAAACACGCATTTGTGGCGGAATTTGTGTCTTTTCGAAGCTGTCGGCAAACCATTACCACGCTTTCGCATGCCTTTCTATGTAGCCTTTGAATTTCGATGCCTTGAATGCCAAGTTTGTCACGTGAATCTAAATTTATGAGGAGGTCAGTGTGAAGAGACTAACTTACAATTACCGAGGTTTTCATAGGATATTAACAAGGTTGTATCGTAAGTTCAAACACATCTTGAATTTTTTGCAGCTCCTCTGAAAGTATGGAGATGCGCACAAAAAGTATATTATATCTACTTCCACCATGCATGCTTTTTGTAGCGCATGTTTCATTTCAGATAATATCCATGTCTCATCACGCAGCATGTTCACTGATTCGAATGTCGGTTTAATTGTTTTGACAGCTCGCTTAGTCTTCGTCATATTATATAATACACACTAGAATCAAGCATGTGTTTTTTAGTTGCGCCTAGATTTGGGTGCACGTTAAAGATACCAGGTGGTCGAAATTTCCGGAGCCCTCTACTACGGCGTCTTTCATAATCAAATGGTGGTTTTGTGACGTTAAACCCCACAAATCAATCAGTTTCGCCGAGAGTCTCCCCTGATGACGACGTCAAATTTTGCAACGCCATCAAAAATTTTATATCTTCCTTGGTTCTTTTATCAACTCATTTTCATAGCGGCAGCTGTACATCGCACACTGCTGGAGCGCATGCAAGGTTATAGTATTTTACGTGCCAAAACCATCATATAGTCAGGAAGCACGCCATTGTGTGAGACTCCAGATTGATTCCGGCCACCTGAGTTTTTATTGTAACGTGCACCTGAATCTTTTTGAAGTGTAAGGGTCGACGACAACGGACAGAGGCTGCACATACATTGAGCGTCACTTCTGTTTACATTGAGCGTCATACCACCGTACGCTTGAAATATGCAACACCAACACACCCTGACCATTCATTCTTGCCTTAAAACATAAGCGCACTGTTACTGCATTTTGCTCCCATGGAAATGCAGCTGGCGTATGCGGGCATCAAATTCATGACTTCGATCATAACATCGCAACACCTCAACATGCTAACTTATTGGTGAGTGCTGCTTGCAAGACCTGTACGTTAATCCCTCAGCGCGAACCCGCCGCATAAAGCTGTTTACACTGAGCGGCAACGAGAGGTTAACAGCCTTCAGCTGAATAACGCACTTGTGGGGCTCACGAGTATAGTATTTTAACTGTGGTGTATTAAGCTAGCAAGCTCCGTCAATTTCGCACTACCAATATTTTTCTCGCAAAGCCAGAGCCCAATCACGTTATGTATAGCGGTTGCCTAATTGCTGTAGTTACAATTTACAGACGTGCTTTTTAAGTATGAGTCCGGCCATTTCGTGCCTCTCAGGTAATAGTTTGTAGTACTGTACACGACTAGAATATTTCAAAGTATCGAGACCGCTGTGTATTAGCGAACTGCCATAATCAACTCTTGACGCTTTTGCTTCTCGCACTGCTTGCATTGGAAATGAGAGATCTTGACATGGATGTGTTCAGGTCTTTGTCATGTTTAAACATTTGTAGCAGCTAACAGTGCAGTAGTAGTGCGTGCCAACTTTTTCGGGATAACGAAGGAGCAGCCCCCGTAGCGTAAAAGATTCGAGATAAGCACCCCAAAGAACA
Source organism: Rhipicephalus annulatus (assembly GCA_013436015.1). Taxonomy (NCBI): domain Eukaryota; kingdom Metazoa; phylum Arthropoda; class Arachnida; order Ixodida; family Ixodidae; genus Rhipicephalus; species Rhipicephalus annulatus. The sequence goes on from WOVY01004694.1 coordinate 379,332, forward strand.
AGTTTTCCGTGCGGGCAATGGGAAAACTCAGCAAGCGCAGCCCGTCCCAGCTACCGGAGCTTTACCCTCTTTCCGCTAGGGCGACCAAATGCACTGCGCAAACTTGTGTTTGTCTTCCCTATGGAAAGAACTTCCAAGATATCAATGACTCAGCTGCCTAAGCAGGACTGAGGGTCAATGTAGGAATTACTATAATACATATGGCAAACGCGTTTGCAGGCTGCTACACAAGCATGACTTTCTCTCTCTGTCTCTTTCACACACACACACACACACACACACACACACACACTAAGCCCTTAATACGGCATCGGGAAGACTTGATTTGATTTGATATTGACCACCTGTGGTTCTTTGACGTGTTCCCAAATCTGAGAACACGGGCCTACACCATTTTCGCCTCCATCAGAAATGCGGCCGGCGTAGCCGAGATTCGATCGCGCGAGCTGCGGGTCAGCAGGTCAGTACCTCAGCCACTAGACCACCGCGGTGGGGCAAGGACTGGGACGAGGAAATTTTAGCATGTTCTCTAATTTAGCGTGTTCCCTAGTGCTTAGCCCAACTATGAACCGAATAATTAAAATGAAATAGAATTATTGGTAGCCATTTGTATTTAGTGAACTCTGACTCAACGACATTAAAAATACCATATACGCAAAACTGCTTCTTATTGCATAGTGTTTGGTACGAACGGCCACTCTGGAATATTAACCCCTCGGGCTTTATCACTCATGAAAGTATCACCGAAATAACTTGTGTTTTAGTTCCATTGGGTGGAATTTTAACACACTCATGCCATATTCGTTTTTCTTGTTTCTGTCTAATTATCTTCAATGTTATCGTGGAAAGTGCCAAAAAGAGAGTTGTTTCGTAACAGCGCAAATAACTTCGTCGTACCACATGGCATAACTGTAGAGTCAAGAATGAATGCTTTAATCTCAGCAATCTCAATTTTGAATAATTTGTACTCTGCTTGATCATATTTTTCACCAAAAGGCTTTTTCATCTATTCATTTCTATACATTTATAGAAATTTAGAAACACACATGGCTTGTTCTGGATACGTTTGCTGTATTTCACCTAATTAGGCAACCTTCTGTGGTGCTTTTTGCCAGTTTTCAGTCTAACTCTCACTGGACTAGTCGATTACCTACCTATCACTGCAGAATTTTCTGTCTACGCTGATGACATCTGCATTTGGACATCAGGTGTGGCAAGGCCTCAGCTTCGCGCCAGCCTTCATAAGACTGCTACAACGACGTCATGCTACCTTCATAAACAAGGTCTTGAGGTGTCCTGCGGAAAATATGCAGTGGTAGCGTTCACGCAGAAAGCAATGTGTGCCTACTGCAAATTGACTAATGAATAACACATATCATTCAGCAGAAGCCACAGGTCGTTGAGAGTTGTAATAGACACAAACCTGTCGTGGACTCCACACGTGAAGTATGTGAAGAAGCGGCTAATCGCAACATGTCACATGTTGAAATTTCTTGCAGGAAAGATTTTAGGAGTGCCCATATCATCCATGCTACAACAGTACAGAGTGCTGTTTATCGGATTCTTACGGTACAGCTTACCTGCAATATCTAACACCAGTAAGACCAACCTGCACGCATTTCAGAGCATTTAAGCCCAAACACTTAAGATATCAAGAATTAAGAAATCAAGAAGAAGAAATGGACATGGGCAGGGCATGTAGCGCGTAGACAGGATAACCGCTGGTCATTAAGGGTAACTGACTGGATTCCCAGAGAAGGGAAGCGGGTTAGGGGGAGACAGAAGGTTAGGTGGGCAGATGAGATTAAGAAATTTGCGGGTATAAATTGGCAGCAGCAATCACAGGACCGGGTTAACTGGCGGAACATGGGAGAGGCCTCTGTCCTGCAGTGGACGTAGTCAGGCTGATGATGATGATGATGATGACTTAAGACATGCCTTGGATTACTCCACAGTACTTCAACGGCTGAAACCAGTGCCATCGCTCAAGATCGCTCAATAAAAACGGACATTATTACCGAGACAATGTGCATGCACCACAGACATTATGCCAGAACCCCTTCCCACCACCTTGTGAGCCTCGCTGCTGAAAGGCCCCGAACGATATATGGCGCCACTGTCTGCAACCATCGTTCATCGTTTACTGAAGCGTAGGCACCTGCATCAAAGCCACTGCTTCCTCCTTGGAGCTTGAGCCGGCCGCGAGTTCACTCATTGCTTCCGGTAATGCGGAGAAAATCGGACTTACCTGACACATGCCCTGATACTACTGAGTCTATTCCTACTGGAACAAAACCACAGTAGCCACGTGCGCATTTACACAGATGGCTCGACTACGCCATCTATAGTTCAGGTGGAGCAGTTGTTATACCATCACAAGGAATAACTCGATATTTTAAGACTTCCCATGCAACAACATCCACGGCAGCAGAACTCGAGGTTCTACGCAGTGCACTGGAACTCCTCATTTCTGAAGACCAAGTAAATGAGCCGTGTTTTCTGACTCAAGACCAGCGTTACAGTGCCAGCTGTCAATTCTTCGACGCGGATGCCAAGACCAGTTGACCTATGAAACCATGAAACTTCACAACCTTTTAACACAAAAAGGCCACGACATCGTCTTTGAATGGTTACTTGAGCATTTTTGTATAAGCGGAAATGATTCTGCAGATCATGCTGCTCGCATGTCACATAAAGAAACAAACAGCCTTCCGATTACGCTTTCAAATGCGGGCGTGGCGAGGCAGATTTGTCAACTTGCCCGCAGTCTCACTCTGACTGAGTGGAACACACTAAGCATACGACGTAAAAGCCTGCAGGAGCTTGACTCTGCCCTACAACTCCGGCCTCCACCCGGCCTACATCGACGTGAATCTCCGCTTCGCTATCGCCTTTGGCTGGGAGTTGCTTTCTTGAAAGCTTATACCACATTAATCGGAATGACTGACAGTGTAGCTTGCGATGTCTGTGGCACCTATGAAAATTATCGAACGCCTGCTGTGCCACTGTCCTCGATTTGCCTCAGACAGACAAGTACTTGCCAACGCAAAGCGGCGACTGAATGATCGGCCGCTTTCTCTGCCCGTGCTATTACGGCAACGTCCACATCCCCCGACAGTCCTCAAGGCAGTGAAACCCCTGCTGTGTTTCTAGGAAACACGGGCTTGTGTGAACGCCTTTGACATGCGGTTGAGTTCTTCACACTGCTGCAAAACTACTGTCAGTCTCTTCTTTTTTTCTTTTCCATCTTTTCCATTTTTCTCGTCTTTCTTGTCCCTTTCTCTGATCCCCCAGTGTAGGGTAGCCAACCGGATGTCTTTCTGGTTAACCTCCCTGCCTTTTCACTTTTGCTGCTTCCTTTCTTTCTTGCCAGTGTTCCGGCTACATTTCTTTTGAGCGGTCAGCCAATATGTTATACGCATGTGCACCTTAGTGTGAGTGCGAGACATTCCCAGGTGTAGACGCAGCTACAGAAAGCACGACACATAACAAGGGCGTACCTACATGCCTGTTTGTTAAGGCCTCCACATTTGTTAAGGCCTCCCGAGTGCGTCATATAATTTAGTGTTTCAAGTGACTACAAGACAATACCATAAAGCACCAATTCTTCGGTGTTATTATAGAAAATTATCTTTCCTGAAGGGCTCACTTTTCACACTTGAAAGACAGGTGCGCCTCTGGCACATGCGTGTAAACATTTCTCGTGGATAAAACGTGAAGCATATGTGCGTCTTGTGTGTATCGAGCAAAAAGTGCGTCTTTTTGGGGTATTTTCTATAGGAAATGCCAATACTTTACAATGCTGGAAAAACTAACATCCGGGTCCTTCATAGAGTCAAGGACTCGCAGTATTCGTGCAGCAAGAGAATACTAAACGCAATGGCTAAGACAACGGCCATGGCTAGATTACGTCGAAGTGATGGGAAGCCTGCGGCGGCAAGGCCGTTGTGCCCCAAAAGAGTAGACAACGCTTGGTTGCAGCGCATGTTTCTCTTTATCAAATTTAGGCAATTGTTTCGCGCCTGCGACTGTCTTGTGGGTAAACTCGACCCTTTCTGCACTGACAATCAACGTAGAAAGAACTTAGCATCACATAGCTAAATCCCAGCAACTACCTGGAGGAAACTTAAAAATGAGCCTGCATCACCTAGCTAAGGCCTAGAAGCAACCAGTATACACAATCGTCAAGTTTCGCTCTGTCAACCCGAGTGTAACTTTGCGCAAGCTTCGCCATTTGTTTTCACTCATAATCTATACATCAGAGTTTATTTATTATTCGCTCTCTTTCGGTGTCTGCTCAGTGTATCCACATGTGAGACACGATAGCTACTGTGAATCGGGCACCAAAATGTAACTATTTCGCTGTTTGGTTTCTATGGTGCCTTCACTAGACTCATGAGATTCCTACTGAAAAATCCTATACAGATAGGACCCGTATCATACGATGTTATTGGATACAGGTGATACAGGGATTACGGGCCATATGGGGCATACAGGGATTACGGGCCATATGGGGGATACAGGGCTAATGGGGCATATGGGGTATATGGGCCATACAGGGGTTATAGGGTTTGTGGGTAATATTGATGATAGGGGTCCAAGGAGTTTTCCGGTTCCTGCTGAAAATCATAATATAGTGCAAAAAAGAGAGAACAGTCACACAAAACCACACACCATATAATTTTAAGGAAGCATAATCTAGCCCAAAAACAAGTCCTCCAGCAGAACAAACCCGGTTACTTTGGGCAAGTAGTAAGGGTCATAAGTAATGTTTGCCTAAGCATTGTAATAAGGCTATGCCAGTTTATAAAGTGTAAAAAATATGAATATGCCACAATGGGCAATTTAATGGTGCTTCGAAAGTGCAGTAGATTAAAGGGGTGGAAGTGTTGTATGTAGTGTAGTGTCGGGACATTTGAGAAAAACAAGACAAATGTTTTTGCATCCTCGAATTTATTTATATGATAAAACATTTTGCAATAAAGTGTGTTTATCTTTCTCAGCCTGCTAGGTGCATGCATATCTGCTGGCTGATTCACAAATTTTGCAAAACCATTTGCAAAGTACTGGGCAAATACATGTAGCAACTACTATATACTTTACTTATTTGTTTGTTTAACTGTGTGTTAAAACATAAAGCAAAATACCGTAAAGAGTACTGACACAAAATTTTGTGGCTAATATAGCCTGCGACATCAATTCCCTTGAACATGCATATACCTAGAAATTTGATGAACAATTATAGCTGATACGGCCAATTATACGAATAATAAAGTTTGCGTGCCTGAACCATTGCTATATGCCGCATCTCGCATCATTGAATCACTGAAAGTGACCTGAAGCTGAGTCCCAACTTCCAGGTGCCACCATTGTTGCTGTGTTCATGCCTAATGGAAACATGTGGAACGTGAGGATGCCCCAAGAAAATCTTTGCACCCAAACGAGGACGATCAACTTGACGACAACGACATTGTGCTGCATATGCAGCATTGTGCTGCATATGCAAACCCATGACTGTTTGAAATTATTTGTTACTTTGCGTATTACTTAGTTTGTTCATTTATTAGTAAAATACATACTTCAGTACGCTTCGAAAATTGTGTGATCCTATGCGCATGTTTGGTCTTAATAATTACTTGTAAACGTAAAAGTGTTTTAGGACTCCTCGATGACTTTTTATTATTAAGTTATTCCGAATGCTTTATTGTGCTCTAAAAGTTCACTATGCCGCTTTCTTTTTTTGCGACAGAGAGTGTTGTCGAAGGCGCGTCCTCAGAAGGCAATATGCTACGGTTATTGAAGCAGTTAATAATATAGCTTTCAAAGGCGTCGGGATAGATTAGCTTGCATGCAGCGTGCGAATGCTCCACCGCTTGCAGACGCACGCTCATAGCGCTTTGGAAATGGCATCCACACAGTGAACACGTGAACGTTAAGGTACCAAACTCAATATTTGTAGTCTTCGGCAACCCTTATCCAGATGCGTTGGAGAGGGAGGCGAGCCGGTTGGGGATATCACGCATGCACGGACCGTGGCACTACTCTTTTTAATGGCACGCCGCAACGATGAGTAACTACCTCTGCAGATCTCCGAATCAATTTGTGG
>WOVY01004695.1:0-75231 GCA_013436015.1 Rhipicephalus annulatus
GTGTAATAAGTGGAGTCTAACTTTGAAGCGTATTTTAAATCTATATTGCGTAGTGTTGTATGAAATGTAGGGTGATATAGAGGTACTTAGCTGCTGAATAAGCTTTGTTAGAATATAATAAAGTAGTGGTATTACAACATATTGCAAGTTAAAATGAGGAAAAATAATAATACATTTTTTTAATTTCAGAAGAAAAAAAGAAAATTAAAAAAAATACAGCATATTCATGGAGTGATTGATGATGATGGTGGGTGAAGCGTCCGTCCATGCATGGGTCTATGCGTTCAATCGCGTTCGAGAATGCAGATGACGCATGGGTAACACCAATGAGACGTGTGCCAAAAGAGCCGAGCGCAAGCGTCTTAACGTGCCCGCCACTCTGCTTCGTTCATTATGCCCCACCAACAATCCACTACGATGATGACTATATAAGGAGACTGAGAGATCCGCTCATTCTATGCATATCCAGGCACAGCCCCCCATGCAGCCAATCTGAGAGTAGGGGTACAGCGCCATCTACTTATCTTTACCCAACAGCAGTTTCTATGTAATTCTTCAGAAAGCGCTGTCTATTATACTGTTCGGCACATACTGCCTTCCTTTCTCTGTTTTCTCTCCTCTCGATTATGCGTGATGCTTGTACCAAGCTAAGGACACAGTGAAAGATGAGGCATCAGTACCAAAAGGACTTATTTGGTTTGCAATCTTTTATGGTTTGGGGCAAGTATGAATATTTATAGCAACTTGATTTAAAAGTGTTTTATTATGTGTTTGTGAGTGCCTGTAATGTGTTAACTTAAAACCACTGAAAAAAATTACTTTTGACGTCTCGATGTTTATATCACTATGAATTAATTGGAACAAAATCTTTAGTCTTGCTATTTTTGCCCTACCTTATAGTGTTAATAGACAGCTTCGTTTGCAACTGAGTAGGATAATTCGTTAGATTGAATTTGGTATAAATATACCTTATTGCTTCCTGTGCACCTCCTTTTAATCCTGCGCAATTAGTTACTTTTGTATGTGGAAACCCCACAATACTATTATAATCATCTTAGTAATATATTCATTATTATTATTATTATTATTTTAGCATTGATAACATTGCACTTGATTTGCAGTTCACTCATTAAATCTGTATTTCACTGTTACACTGTTCAAGGCAGTATTTATAATGTCCCTTATATATTATATAATGACCTACACATTTTAACTGCATTAATGGACTCATAGATATCAGCCAGTTCTGTTGTGGCACACCCTACAGGACAATAATATTTCCGTCATTTTCAGGACATCCCGGGGATGTTTTGGATTTTTGAAGGAGGTACGTATTAGGGAAATGACTGATGCACGGCTACCTGTTTTTCATGCAACTTGACCTTATCTCCAAAAGACCAGGTGATGGCAGTATGAGGCAAAGCAGTTAGAGCCTTTTCAGAGTAGCTTTATGCCTTCCTATAAATTGGCAGTGCCATGTCCTCCTCTGGCAGAGAGGTGCTAGGCAATAGGAGGTAAGGGAGTGCCAGACCGTTTAAACTTCGATGCAGCACACAGCAATATTTGGTTGTGCATATGTCCTGTGCTGTTGTTGTTCGCACTGCTTGAAATACACTGTGCCTTTTTGAAATGGAACTTGTACTAGCATACAATGAACTGTAAATGTTGTCAGCATTAGATGTACAAAAAAAAAATTAAGGCAATGAGGCCTTATCACTTATTTGCCTTGCACTACAGCTATTCTGGGATGAAGAGAATGGCCATAAGGAAGATAATAATAATAATAATAATAATAATAATAATAATAATAATAATAATAATAATAATAATAATATTAATAATAATAACTCACACCAACTGGTTTCATTATAACAAATGATTCCAGCTGATTCCACTTCCAGGCCAGCTGGTTTCATTTTCAGTCTCGAGTGGTTCATGCTGGGACCAACTGAAACATGTTGCTAATGTGTTGGCTGTACTTAGTCCCAGCTGTATACAGCCATGGTTTCAGTTAAAGTGAACTGAAACTGTGAAGTATTTTCACCTGGAAAGAAAAGAATGTAGAAAGTGAATCATCCAAAGGCAGAAAAGAAACAAAGAGGAAAGATAAAACAGGGAACAGAGCAAGAAAAAAAAAGGCGAGCTCTCAAAGAGAAAGAGAGAAGAAAAGAGAGAAAGAAGGACGCACACGCATGCAGAAATTCTCTCGCCCCTCATTTTGAGGGCTCCTTGTTTTTTCCCTATGCGTCACTTTTTTACCATTACCTGGCTAAATTTTCGCTCCTATACACAGATCGACTGAATTGATGGCGCACTCAGATTTAGCGTACATGCTCGTTGTCACATCCTGTCCCAAAATTCTCATGCCTGTCGTGCCAGAAAACAGCTTTGCAATGCAAATCCCTATTGTGCAGCTGAGGAGCTGTATCATGCACAGATCATAATGTAAGCCTGATCGCACGAAGTAACGGTAATAACTTAGTAGTACACCATGCATAACACAAACGTTCAGTGGGCCCTTAAGTTATGTCGTCTTAACTGCAAAAGTGCAAGTTGTGCTTTGCCAGCATTTTCCTCAACTATGAGCCATACACTACAGCTGTGTTTTGTATGAATATAAAAGAGAGTACTGCCTGAAATGTTAAGTACACTGACTATACAATTAAAACTTGGTAATCGGTATTTTTAAGAGTTACATTTTCGTGTAAAAAAGTGACACATACTTATGTCAAGATTCGTGCCGGAAGTACGTCTTGCCCAAGGATATTTCTGAAAAATTCAGCATATTCCACATAGCTCCGGAATCGGCATTATGCGAAGCATGCGGAGGCATGCTTAGCGTGACCATGTTGTGATTTTTTTATAGCGGCACGTCATGAAATTATGCAAATATTTGTCCAAATGTTCCACACACAGACATACCTTAAAGAATTCCAAGTGTTTATATGACCAGTTGTTTGCAGCTGTGCAATGATGCAAACATGAACTTGAGCATTGGGAACACCAGAATCAATAAGCTGGTACGAAGTGCTGGTGCTAGTGAGGACGGTAGCCCTGGACGCTGCTGCATAAATCAACTTCAGTGCATGGCACCTAGCAACAATTGACGTTAACCCGATATCACAGCTGCATCATAGGAGTACATATGTAATGTTTATAAAGCTGGATTGCCACCACTGCAACCACTATTAACGTTTCATGACCATATTAAGGTATTAAGCTATTTGAAAAGTAGGTCCGAGATCTGGCGTGGCTTTGTTGTAGAATATGCTTGAGCGCCGCGCAGAATGCTTGGGTTCGATTCCTGATGAAACCGCGACATTTATTCTTTGCATTCATCGGGTCAGCGCTGCCGATGTAAGGCTTTTTAGATGTGAAGCATCTCTGACTTACGTGTTTAACGCCGTACGTATGTTCGTGCGGACGCACAGCACCGCGTTTCTCTCGCCGCAGCTGTTGGAGTACTGCAAAGTAGGTCAAGTCGCAGCTGCGCCCGCAGCAGCTGCCGGCTCCTCCACCCGCTCATAACACGCATCTCTCCCACTTCACCCTCTCCACCACCCGCAACGCTCGACCACACGTCGAGTGGAAGCACTTTTTTAGCTCGTTATCTGCGATGAAACTTACACGAAACCCAACTCGCCTCCCATGTCTTTGCGTTTCAAACAAACGTTTACTCGAGTAAACATTACACCTAGTCCGCTTCCAGCCGTTCTTCCAGCAGCCGCGTCGACGCCTGTTTCAACTGGGTTTAGGGGTCTAAAACAGTCGCATATTAATAACATGTATTTTGGGAGTGCTTTTAAAATCTCTTCGCTGTTGAGAGAGAGCAAACACCTTGTACTCAATGAATGTTCATCATGGACGTTATATTTCTTCATTGCTATGAGAACTTCATTGTTCGGGGCTTCCGTTATGGAGGGGCTCAACTGTAAATGTGCTCCTCTGTGTTCCAGCCGTTGGGGTGCCTGCTACGTGCAGCCATCAAGCAAGCAAGCAAGGACCTTGACGCAAGCCACAATGGAGCATTACAGCAGCAGCACCAGAAAGAAAAGGACCACAAGAAGCTTCGATTCCAGTACAGTGATCAGTCAAAAGGGCTGGCACAGTATTGGAATAATGTAACTAATTTCCCAGCTCTTTCCACAGACCCTATGCTTGTTGTAGCCCCTGCATCTCCATGCAAGGAAATGTGGTCGGACGTTGCACGGAAGTCTGATTCTGCTACCGTACAATGTCACAGTGCGATGTCAGTGACACCTAATGTCGCAGAAACAGACACCGCTCATGGGTACCCTTCACTGCCAATAACTGCAGTGGCATGCACCAGGGCTCCAGCTGTGACTGTTTTCGCTCAAGTAAAACGGCACCCTGTGCGTGCTCCTGCACTTGTCAGTGGTGTGTGGATGCAGCACAAAGTGAAGAAGACTGGACATACAGCCGTGCCACTTTGCTCTGCTGCTTTTGAGCAGAGCCCACCTTCTGACTGTGGGCCACCCGACGCCTGCGGCGTAACATCCACGGTGAGCCCCCAGTCCCTTTACCTTTTCCCTTTACCCCATTACCTTTTCTTAAACTTTGAAGAGGAACGAGCCGCCAGCGGACTACACGGAAAGGTGAAATACAAGAACGGCGGCACACTGCCCACTTGGGAAAGAGTGGGGGCGGGGGAGGTATTGTTGACAATGATGACATTGCTCATCTACCTCTGCCCTACTCTGTTGAGATGCTGCCCCTTTCTAAATAGGCCGTGTCGGTCTTGCTTCTTCCACCAGATTTTCTATATTTTATTTAATGTTTCTACTGCCGTTTCGCTGTTTCTTCTTTTTTTCTCTCTCTTTTCTTTTTTATTTTTTTACTTTTCTTTTGACCCCTTCCCATCTGTCTCGACAGGCTACAAGAAGACACGGAACATGTGTAAATATCATTATGCCTTGAAAAAGACTGGGTTCCCGTCGAAACGTCGGCGCAATAACCAGTTGTTATGTGAAAGCGCATCAACTTTCATATTCATAACCTTGCGGCAACCGAAGTTATTCTTTTATATATATATATATATATATATATATATATATATATATATATATATATATATATATATATATATCGGTCTGTGTATTAGGTTTTTTTTCTTGATATTTCTCTCTCTGTGTGAGCAGGTGGGGTACGCTGACAAGTCAGGTAGGTTTGCCCCCCAACTCGCCAAAAAGTTAGTACGCCACTGGATATAAAACGCTTTTGTCATGAATCTGCTTACACAATACACATTGACCAACTTTTGATGAAGCACTGGCCAAAATATACGTCTACCTATTTGAACCCTTCAATTTAGCGTTGACTCACGCAGAGTGCAGCTAAGCACCGGTAAAGGTGAGACACCCTTTTCGCCTTTTTTTTTCTGAACGAGCCAGCTTTGCAGTTCTAGGCAGAGTTTTTTTTTAAAGAAATTGAACATTGGGCGAGTGGATACAAAGTCTTCAGAGATTTGAATAGTGCGAACGCCACAGACGAATCCATGACACCACGTACTTGACATCAGCGCTCACAGTGTCAAAGCAAAAGCTTCTCTCCAAGTCGATGACAAAGCGCGGACAAACATGATATCATTATGAAAGGTAGGACACAGTTTAATAAAAGCTTGTACGAACCAATGAGCGACTCCTTTTCGGCAGGGCCAGGAGGGTGGCCGGGCGAAGTGGCGATGTATTCCTCTTCCGAGTTCTCTTGTTCCATGTCGTATTCATTTAGGTGTTCAGTGTGAAAGTCGTCATCGTCAGACGCGAAGTGTTCTGCAATGCAAAAAGGACGTACCCGTCCGGCAAGTCATCGGCGACTGTCCGCATACTATCACTTGCCATGGCGTCCTTGCACACAGTTTACGGTCCGGCACAAATCGATATCCAAGCACCGTGCCAATCCTAATCCGGACAAATGATTCGTGAACGCACGCTGCACACGCTCGCGCCAGAGAATCGCTCTCTTTCATATTTTTCAGATTCATACAAAGCATAGTGTGGCACTACTTTGACGAATATATATCGCCGCTAAGAAGCTCTCGTTGTAGGAAGTGTGTAGAAAACACAACTTGGGGACATGGAGCAACCACCAAATAATCCGAACTACACATGAGAATATTGTAATAGAACAGAAGGCAGCAGAAAGGGGGGTGGTATTGAGGCATTAATTCATAAAAGTACAGACTGGCAAAGGGTCAAGCAGGAGTGCAAGGAACATTTATGGCTAAAAGGGAAAGCGGCAGGGCAAATGACCCTACTGGGTTTTGTTTACTTGTGGATAGGGGCAAAAGCCAGAGAGGAAAATCAACAAATGGTGCAGTGCATAGAAAACGACATTGGCGAACTAGGAGAAGAGTGCGAGGTAATTATATTAGGAGATATGAATGCGCACATAGAAGATATGGATGGATATACTGACGCAACAGCCAGAGTGCTAATGGATATGTGTGAAAGGCATGATTTAACCATTTGCAGCAGCACCGAAAAATGCGAGGGGCAGATAACGTGGGAGGTGGGAAGGCTGCAGTCAACGATAGATTACACAATAATGTCACATATGATGTATGATCGGCTAAGGGTGATCAACATAGATGAATATGGGTCCAGAAGCTTAGGTAGAGATCACAAACGTATCAAGCTGAGTTTTCGAAGAGAAATGAAAGTGGAAAGGTGGCTTTACGAGCAACCACACGGTAATATTTATTGAGAAAGGCAAATAGAAATAGCAACTAAAATATTGAGAAAATAATCATCTAGGATACTAAAACAGAGTGGACATACACAAATCTAACTCTATTGTTTGAGTTAGAGCTTGCTAAGGAACGAGCCAAATCAACCGGCAAAAGCAGACTGCAAGAGCTGGTGAGATAAGGAAGTCAAGAGAGCCATATATAGTAAGACGTCAAGAAGCCTCTATGGAACACAGGTATGCTTAAGAAAGGGGTGAACCGGAAGATGATGTCAAAAGAAAATGGAATAACTTTTCGAGCTGCAGAAGGGAAGCGTACGATTTGAGCAGTCACAAGATTTGAAGAAAGGGGGGCCCAATGAATGGCGGAAGTAAACAAAAAGGACAGAAAGGCAGCTGCAAAGTTTTGGAACCATCTCAATTCTCTGAGCAATAAGACAAGCATGAAACAGAGGTTTATAACTACAGGTCAAGGGGCCAGACTAGAAGGGGATGAGGCAATGGAATTTATAAAAACAATGATGACAGAAAAATTTAAACACCAAGAAAACGCTGCATGCACCGTACCAGATGAGGATGGACCAATTAGCTCAGTGGCTTCACTGGGACGAGAGTGGGAAAGGGAAGAGAAAACGTTTTTTAATAGCACATCAACAGGCTTTGACGGCATCCAAATCATGCTAATAAACAAACTAAGACCAAACTCGAAGCAAACATTAAGAGACACAGCGAGCAAAGCAATAATGCATGGTGAAGCTCCCAATAGGTGGAAACTAAGCAGGATAAGCATGATCCATAAAGAAAAGGGGGACAAAGCCGATATAAACAACTACCATCCTATAGCAGTGACCTCAGTAGTTTACGGGCTGGTGATGCAGATAGTAAAGGAATAACTACAGACGTGGGTGGAGAATGAGGGGGTGCTGGGAGAACTACAAAATGGCTTACGTAAACGAAGGAGGTTGGTGGACAATCTGTTTTCTTTGATGCAGTGTATTGAAATAGCAGAAAAGGAACACAGGCCCCTGTGGCTGGCATTTCTAGATATCAAGGGAGCTTATAATAGTGTGATTCAAGAAGACTTGTGGGGAATAATGGACACGCTAGACATGGAAGATGGAATAACTAATCCTCTAAAGGATTTCTATAAAGGTAGCAAGGTAGTTTTCCAATGGCAAGAACAGGTATCTGAACCTATGGAGATACGACGTGGGCTTCGACAGGGATGTTCCTTGTCACCTTTGTTATTTATGACGTATTTACAGGGACTAGAAGCCAAATTAGAGGGGAGTCGACTCGGCTTCAGCCTCTTTTTTGCCAAGCAAGGAAAACACATTGAGCAGTCATTACCAGCCCTGATGTATGCAGATGACATAGTATTAATCGCCAACAACAATGAAGATCTGCAGGGATTGATAGACATCTTAAGTAATGAGGGAGATAGGTTAAATTTGAAGTTCAGCAGGGAAAAATCGGCAATCATGATTTTCAACCATAATTTAATAATGAGGATGCACGCGTGTGTGTAAGCTGACAAGTGGGGTAGGTCTGCCCCCCCCCCTCCCCTCACGAAAGAGTTAGTACGCCACTGCGTATAAAACAGTTCTGTCATGGATCTGCGTACACAATACACATTGATCAACGCTTGATGAAGCACTGGCCAAAATATACGAGTCTATTTATTTGAATCATTCAATTTAGCGTTGAATGACACCGAGTGCAGCTAAGCGCCGGTAAAGGTGCGACGCCACTCCCGCCCTTTCTTTTTCTCAACGAGCCAGCTTCGCAGTCTCAGCAGCGTTTTTTTTTTTTAAAGAAATTGAAGATTGGGCGAGATGATACGAAGTATTCAGAGATTTGAATAGTGCGAACGCCAGAGACGAGTACATGACACCGCGCACTTGACATAAGCGCTGACAGCGTCCGAGCTAAGGCTTCTCTCCAAGCCGATGAGAAAGCGCGGACAAATATGATAATATTATGAAAGGTAGGACACAGTTTAATAAAAGATTTTACGCACCAATGAGCGACTACTCTTTGGCAGGGCCTGGGGGGCGGGCCAGCGAAGTGGCGACGTCTTCCTCTTCCGAGTACGTTTGTTTCCCGTCGGAGTCATCATCTTCAGACGTGAAGTGTTCGGCAATGCAAAGAGGACGTAACTCCTCTGGCAAATCATTGGTGACTGTCCGCCTACTACCACTTGCCATGGCGTCTTTGCATACACTTTATGGTCCGGCACAAATCGCTTTCCAAGCACTGCGCCAATCCTAATCCGGACAAACGTTTCATGAACGCACGCTGCGCGCCAGAAATACCACGACAACCGCTCTCTGGAACGGGAGAGTGATTCAAAACATAGCGCAGCACCACTACTTTGACGACTATTTCATATCGCCGCTAGAGTGCGCTCGTTGTAGGAAGTGTGTGACCACATGACCTTGACGGATATTCAGACACCAATGGGAAGTTATTACTAGATCTTTGCGAGCAACATAGTCTGGAGATAGTTAACACGGGGCCTAAATGTGACGGCCAGATCACATGGGAAGTCGGAAACAAGCAATCAAGTATTGATTATTGTCTCATGACTGAAGGAATTTACCACAAACTGACAGAAATGAGGATAGACGAGGAAGGCATTAACAGCTTGGGTAGTGATCATAAACGAATAACATTACAAATGGGATACGAAACTGAAAATATGAGCATGGAATCAAAGTCTGGCAGCTCGTATTTAAATGACAAACAAATAATAAATATAGCCGCAAGAGTCGAGGAAGAAGTAGGCGAAATACCAGGCAAGCTTCCTCCTCCTTCTTCCACCATCTGTGCATCCCTTCCTCATCTACACACCGCGCGCGCTTCACTCCTCCACCATCTGTGCACCCTTCCTCCTCTACACACCCAAGGAGGATTAAAAAAATTGCTGGAGAGGAAATGATTGCGCAGATGTGAAGCCGTTCCTCTGGCAAGATGGCGGCTGTGGCGGCCATCTTACTAGGGGCATGATAAAGTGTCGCCGTTCAGCGACCGAAAACGAAGCGTTTCTCTCGCACGCCCAACGAGTTTAATGCAACCAGCATTTTTGGGGCCTCATAGTGCTCCAAGTGCGTCTTAAAGTCACTAGTTTTCCGTAGTGAGCCTCTAATTGGAGGCAAAGTTCTTTGAAGATTCAGTCATCCATATTTGTTTCTGAGTGTTATTTCGTCAGGAACAACCATCCTTTAATATAGAACTACCGTAGTATTTACATAACGTATCAAAGCCACTTGATCTTTAAGCGGGCACTATCAGAAAAGAGCATGTTTCCGCCATCTTGGCAGTGGCAATAGGTGGCTTCACTTCTGCTGGCAAGGCATCGCAGGAGCTTCCACTCCAGCAACTTTTCTTTAATTCTCCTTGTACACACCGCGTGCGCTTCTCCTTTTCACGAACGTTCGCTAGCTGTATAATGTAGTGCGCATGCGCCGTCACGCTTCGAGAACATCGGCAGCTGACGCGCGCGCATGCGCCGTCGCGCTTCGAGAACATCGGCAGCTGACGCGCGCGCATGCGCCATTGCGCTTCTCCCCCTTCTCGAACATTCGACAGCTGACAGTGCATGCGCCGTCGCGCTGTATATATATACTCAAGGTCGGCGCTCGCTCGCTCAGTTGCCGCTCGTCGGTTGGTTTGTACGGCGCGTCGACGTCCAAGGTCGCGGTGAAATGAATTCCAACGAATCCACAAACACAATGATCGACGTCCCTTCGACCAGCGCCGCCCTTTCGCATACGTGTGTACGTGTTCACTCATTTAACACCCCCTCCTACAACCACGTTAACCAATTTAGCCATCGACCCAAGTAAGTCGCAATTTAACACCCCATTTCACAACCACGTTAACCAATTTAGCCATCGACCCAAGTAAGTCGCACTTTAACACCCCGTTAACCAATTATATGCTCCGCATCCTCCTCAGTGTTCCCCCGAGGGAAGCTGCGGGCAATTTTTTTCGATGACTTTGCTCAGGGAAGAAAGAATACAGATCGGGCGATAGTTGGAAATAGATTGCTTGTCGCCCTTTTTAAAGATCGGAAGGACTTTAGCTATTTTTAGAGAAGTAGGGAAACTGCCATGCTTGAACGCAATGTTTATAATTATAGAAAGTGGTTCAGAAATAATGTCTACTGCAAGTTTTAAGTGTCGTGCTGAGATTTTATCTATACCAGGGCCGGTTTCTTTGAGACTTTTTATTGCTGTAGAAACATCATCAGGGCTCACGGGGAAAAGAAAAAAAGAATGATTAGAACGTTGTAGATTACAACAAGAACTGCTATGTGACACAATGTGTGTGACACATTGTGACACTGGTGGAGGTGCTTGACTTCTACGACTGATGCTCGGGATTCCTCCGCTGCCCAGCACTTCAAGTCTGACACCGCAACCCGTTCCTTCAGTCGATACCCCTGTTCACCGCTACAGTCGCCGACAGCGAGGCCTTAGTCTTGAGGCGATTCCCCTGGAACTTTCCCAGCATAGCACTCCACCTGGAGAAATGGCAACTGCAGGTGCTTCCCAGCTGACTTTTGAGCTGCCTCAGATTCCGGAAACATTCCATGGTGAGGCGTATGAAGACGTTGAGGACTGGTTAGCCCAGTATGAGCGAGTCGCTAAGTCAAACCGCTGGACCACCAAGCTAAAGCTTACACGCGCCTACTTTACTTTAGCAGAGAGCGCTCGTACGTGGTATAAAAACAACGAAGCAACGCTGTCTTCATGGGATGAATTTCGACAGCAAATTATCAGCACCTTCGCAAACAACGACCACCGTGACTTTGCTCAGCAACTCATCGAGTCTCGCGTCCAGAAACCGAATGAGAGTGTCGCCATGTTTGTGGAGGACATGACGCGCCTATTTGCACGTGCTGACCCTAATATGCCTGAAGCCAAGAAACTCCGCCATCTGATGCGAGGCGTCAAAGAACAGCTGTTTGACGGCCTTCTCCACAATCCACCAACGACCACTGCGGAATTCATCAAAGAGGCTACAGCTATCGAGCGCGCACTGCAGCAACGGTATCGCTATTACGACCGATCAAACGGTGCCTCAATAAGCGTCTCTGCTCTGACGGCTTGCAGTGATGGTATCTGCGTGAGCTATTTCGCGAGATTGTTCGTGAAAAGATCCGCAACTTCCTTGTGACTCCGCAAGAACGGCGATGGCTTCAGTTGGAGAAGTTGTGCGGCAGGAAATCAGGCAAGAATTTTCGCAGCCCGAATCACTACCAGCCCAGCGATCTATTAACAATGCGGCTGCCACCCGTCGTCCGTCGCCAGAGCCGCACAACTCGTCTGCACTGGCTCATTCTCATAACACGCCGGCGCCACCAGTCTACAACTTTTTGAGTGTACCTATTGATAGCGTGGTCGGTAGAACAATGGCTAGTGCTTTCGGCTGATGAACTAAAGGTCGTGGGTTCAATACCCTCCCCAGTGGTCACATTACAATGCCAGCCGAAAATGTAGAGGTCTGTGCGATGTGAGTTCAGGGCACGCAAAGCAACACCTGTCGTTGAAGATTTCCTGAGCCCTACACTGAACTATTTCTTATAATAATATCGTACTTTCGGGACATAAATTCGCAGTTGTAATTATTATTATTATTATTATTATTATTATTATTATATTATTATTATTATTATTATTATTATTATTATTATTATTATTATTATTATTATTATTATTATTATTATTATTATTATTATTATTATTATTATTATTATTATTATTATTATTATTATTATTATTATTATTATTATTATTATTATTGAAGTTCCGTGTATATATGACGCATGAGTAAATCATTGTCAGCATCCGACTTCTAAAGTAGAAAGCCAGGCGATAAACCATGTCTCCTTGGAATGGCGAGCTCTTCGGCATGCAACATCTGCGCCTGCGAGGAAACTCTTGAGCACATTTCATGCCATTGCCCAGCATACCAGTCTGATTGACGTATTATGGAAGCCGAGCTCTGTCAGCTGGATTCACGGCCGCTTACAAAACAGAAGATCCTGGGACCTTGTCAGACGGTTTCCCATACGTGCAAAGCCACGAAAGTTCTCTTGTACCTTTTGAGAACCACCAGACTTCACGACCGCTTGTGAAAGAACAGTGTGAGCCCGTGCTGTTTAGTCTCAAGCTGACTATCCATCACTCTCTTTCCTACTACTCTTCTTTTCTATCTCTGTCCTTTCTATTATTATCCTTTTCCCCCACCCCGATTGTAGCGTAGCCAACCGAGCCAAGCTTGGTTAACCTCCCTGCCTTTCTGCTCTGATTATCTCTCTCGCTCTATCTCTCTTCGGTAATATCAGTCGGCAATTCCATCTCTCCCTTTATCTATTTTTTCATTGCTCTATCGTAAAAACTATGCTATCAATCAGTTTTCAATGCTGACCACCAACCAACTTGAACTTACTTTGGCCAACGCGATAGCGATACCTTGTTTCTGACAACTGGTTTTTTTTTTAACGATTAATTGCCTAGAATTTTTATGAGGAGTATCTAGAGAAAGAATACCTGCTCTACGTCGCAGAGTGGAAGATTTGGATTCTTAAGTGCGACAAATTAGCTTCGTGTTAAAAAATACCAATAAGTGTTCGAGTGGACACAGTACAGTTGTTTGTTTCATTATTATAAGAGTATGTAGCATGCAACAAGGTTAGGTTTTAGTGCACAATAAAGTGGTGGCAGAATAAAAATATCAAACACGCCCCGCCGCGGTGGTCTAGTGGCTAAGGTACTCGGCTGCTGACCCGAAGGTCGCGGGTTCAAATCCCGGCTGCGGCGGCTGCATTTCTGATGGAGGCGGAAATGTTGTAGGCCCGTGTGCTCAGATTTGGGTGCACGTTAAAGAACCCCAGGTGGTCGAAATTTCCGGAGCCCTCCACTACGGCGTCTCTCATAACCATATGGTGGTTTTGGGACGTTAAACCCCACAAATCAATCAAAAATATCAAACACCTCGGAATAAGTATTTATAAGGGGAGTTTTTCGTCAGACTTTCTCGGTCGGCAATACTTCCGCTTGTGGATATTGCCGCGTTCTTTTCCTCAAGTTTTGTTATCTCCTCGTTACACTACGTTCAGCGCAAACCAAGCCTACGATGTTCGAGAAGCTTCGAGGCTGTAGTAAATCGTTTTGTTAAGATTACGCCCGCTTCGTGAACTTTACAGATTATTCATGAATCTACATCACCGCTAGCAATAACGCTTGAATAGTCCATGGCAACAGTATAAAATGCCGGCACGGTTCGCCACTTGTCACTTGATCGACGGCCGACGCTGCGTTCGCCGCTTACCTGGTGCCGGGATTTCCGCGACCAGGCACGCTGCCAGTCGTCGACCCCGTCACATCGAGCATCAAGCGAACCCCTGGACAACCCCTCGGCTCTGTCCAG
Source organism: Rhipicephalus annulatus (assembly GCA_013436015.1). Classification (NCBI taxonomy): domain Eukaryota; kingdom Metazoa; phylum Arthropoda; class Arachnida; order Ixodida; family Ixodidae; genus Rhipicephalus; species Rhipicephalus annulatus. The sequence continues at coordinate 14,146 of WOVY01004695.1, forward strand.
GCCTTCATCGTGAGCCAGCGCCCGGGCACCACAGCGCAAGCCATGGGAGCCAGGGCCAGGACGGAAGTGTGATGGCTTTCGCAGCGCCACCGCCGAAAGCTCATTGCTTTAACTCCAGCGCTCCAGAGGGGAGCACCGTCGACGACATCACAGATGCCCTTGAAGCAGTAACCGGCCCAGCCGGTATCAAGTCCCTCCAGCACATGGGAGGTGCAAAGTTCAGCGCCGCAGCCGCAAACGTCCATGCAGCCACCAAGCTGAAGAGCCGGGGCACCATTCTCTTGAACGGCGAATCAGTTCCACTAGTCAGCGTAGGTCCTGAAATAGTCCACGTCACAGTCTTCCGGGTACCGCTGTGGATAGGCGACGCTGCTCTAGCGACTGCTCTATCCGCCTACGGCAACGTGCAACATATCCACGAGCCAGTGTTCAAAGGCCGCCCTGGGGTTGGCACAGGTGTCCGTGTGGCGCGAGTGGAAATGAAAAGCCAAATACCAAATTTTCTGACAGTTCAAGGCTACAATGTCATGTGTGACTACCAGGGTGTCAAGAAAGTTTGCTCTAAGTGCAGGAATGCTGGCCACATTGCCAAAGATTGTGCCACGCCCCGTTGCACGTGCTGCAACGTGTTTGGACATGCCACAAAGGGATGCGCAGAACAAAGCCGCAAGTGCTCGGTAGGCCATGCAACAGCTGACTGCGTACGCCCGAAGTCCTTCGCAGCGGCTGCAGCAGCGGCAACCGAAGAACAAGCGTGCACCAACCTCATGCCCTCATTGCAAGATAATTATCCGGCGCTTGAGCCTGTGAGCGACACTGATACACGCGACACTGACGCCCATGCTGAACCACAAGACGCAGGAAACCTGCCTTCCCTGTCTAAGAAAGCCTCGTCAACCCTACACGCCCCGTCCGAGACCAGCGACTTCTCGCCGGACGCCTATGAAGACCACAGCTCATCCAAAGTCGAAGCCAGTGTGCCCGTACTTGGCAGAGACCACGAGGGCTACAATTCCGACATAGTTGGCGCCACCAGCAGCACCGAGGCACCGAGAGCTTCGATAGGACGCGGCACCCGAACATCGGGACACGCGGAAGCTCCGGTCATCGACCCAGCCAAGACCACGACGGTGATTATGCCGCTTACAACGCCGAGCGCCCGCGCCGGCAAATACTCTGCCCAGACCCGTAAACTAAGCCTGTATAACCCCATTTACCAGATTACAGGTGCGGTCGCTGGTGCGAGTGTCGGTGCCAGCGCCATGGAACTCGACCGTCCAGCCACGAAACGTGCCCACCCGCCGACCACGGACTCTGAAGGCTCTAGGGGCAGTAGTAAGCCCCAAAACCTCGCTAATGCTCTGACGACGTCAGAACATTTCTCTTTTTAGTCATGTTCACTCGTTGAGTGCTCGCCCCACCCTCTGCAGGGGGTTTTGCTGAAGTTTGCGTGCACACTCCTTTTCACAATGGCTACGGTGCATTTTCTCTCCTTAAAGGTCAGGGGTTTCAGACGCCAAGATAAGCAGAGAGAAGTCATGCACTTCGCAAGGTCGCATCATGTCGATATCCTCTTCTTACAGGAATGTAACTTAACCCCTTATGATGTACAATCCTTTTGTTCGCAATTTGGAGTCGAAGCCTTTTTTTCGCTGACCGCTTCAAACATGTGCGGAGTTGGAGTTGTTTTTTTGACACCAGCATTACGTCGAGGAGCACACTGATTATGTTGAAAAGGAAACTCCTTTTATGTTTTAAGAGAGGTAAAAGGGTTTCAGTGACAGGCGCTTGAATTGAGTAGCAGTTGGCGAATAATAAAAGCCTGAGTCAAACATTTCAGCAACTCAACATTCATGGGAAAGTTGTCACGGATGACAAGTTAAGAGAATTAGCTACACTTGCTCACCTACTGTAGATCAGCTGACACACTAGATAGAGGACGCCTGTTGGTGTTCCCAAAAGCACTGACTTGTAAAAAAGAAATAATGCACCAGTGGATAGCACTCGCAATACACTGCACATGACATATGCACATACAATAGGGACATATGGAAATCTAGTAACACCAGACAGCTGAGAAGTGCTGGAAGTCACGGTAGCAATCTTATAAAAGTAGGCAGTGAATACCGTAATCATTACAGTCAAATCTGCATAATAAAATTTTCTACGATGTTTATTCACAAATTAAGGGGCATTTCCTAATCATTAAGTACTTGCACATCAGACTGAAGAGTTATGTGCACAGCACAATCTGCTATTTCTCAGCGAAAGTACTGAAGTGATTGTTCTGGCTCAGTTGTCATCTTCTTGACGGGGAACGCAGACAATAATGTTGGCGAATATTGTTACTCCCGCCTGTTATGGGGTGCACACTGTATTTACATATTTGCATGCAAAAGAATCACTAGCTTTTCCAATTTACGAGTTGTTGTGCACAGTTCATGGACCAACTGTGAGGAGTGAAACAAGTGTCGGAACAAGGTGTTAAGAATTCCGAAATGGCTGCACAAATGCATACAAAAAAGAGTGGAGCACCACGCCAAGCATCCAGACCAACCAAACTGTTCAAGCGGACAGGATATTGCAATAGACTGAGGACTAACAGTTCCTGGTCTGTAAGACAAAGTTCCCCTTGTTGGCCTCGCTACAATTTACACAAATGTAGCTGATATTCCCAGATATCACAAAGCTAGATTCCGATAACGCTTATCGACCAACTCAAACTCTAAAGGAAATCAAGTGGATGAGCGTTTTTGAACTGACAGTGAGGCGTTGGGAAATTCAAGAGCACCATTCGCAACAGATTCAATCACCAAGCGGCGATCTTTTATTCAGATTGACTAAAAAAACTTCTGCGACGGTATGAGAAGCGCTAAGAAGTTAGCAGTGATTCTTTAGAAAAGTGAAGCGGGTTTTTGCTCAACCAAGCCCACCAATAAAAACTTTTGCTAATGAATATTTACTTGCTTGAAATCAAATAGCCCTTACTTTTTGAATGACCTTCAAAGTTTTTGTGCTTTGCATTGACAGATGAATAAATGAGTTGTTTTTTTTTTGCCATTGGTGCATAGTCATCCAAGACACTGCTCAAACGATAGACAATGGCAGAAGCTGAATTCATATATTTATTCTTCACTACTTCCTAGCTGTCTGCCTCGCTCTTAAAACGGGTGTCATACAAAACTAGGCCTTTTGGCTACATATTTCACAGCAATATCAAGGAACTAGCTGCTAGTAGACATTCGAATCATCAACATGTACAAACACTGGCCAACTTTGATTATACCTACTCAGTGCACTCAGTCATCGTTATGCTAAAGATTAACATACTTTTAGAAATGCCTTGTCATGCGTCAGGTATTTTACACAGAACAAATAATATTACAGTAAAAAGGTTGTTATTTGAACTCGGTTAAGTAAAAGCGCGCAGCCCTGTGCATTTCTAACGGGGGAAATCTCTCGACAATTTGAACACATTAGTATCCACAGCAGCTCATTCAAAATGGGAGCCCCTTGTTTTCGTTGCTGCTCGCACAAGTCTGTCCAGAGTGATCACAACATTTTGCAAAAGCAAACCAAACTAAATTTACTAGAGGAGGAAAACAACTGAACAGCAGCATTTCTCAGCAGATGAGATTTGGATGCTGAACTAGAGCCTTTGGACAAGCTAGGAATTACGGTCATTGAGTCAGAGTGGAATAAATGCAAGCGATTGCAAATTACTGATTACTTCTCATTTTGATTGAATTAGCTCTGTCATGTAAACAAACATGTTTCGAAGCACAAATATTGACATACGTTGACACACTAAGGCTCACTGCTTGCGTGCATGTCGGTGCTTGTTTTCGCGAATCATCAGCCTGATTACACCCACTGCAGGACAAAGGCCTCTCCCATGATCGACAAAATCAACTTGGTCCTGTGCTTTCTGCTGCCACGTTATACGTACTGACTTTTTAATATAATTGGCCCACCTAACCTTCTCCCTTCACTTCATGTGTTTTCCTTCTCTGTGAGTCTGGTCAGTTACTCTTAATGACCAGCGGTTATCTTGCCTGCGTACTATGTGCCCAGCCCATGTCTATTTCTTCTTCTTGATTTCAACTACGATATCCTTAACACCAATTTGTTCCCTGACCGACTCTGCTCTCTTCTTGTGTTAAGGTTACACCTATCAATTTTTTTCCATCGCTCCCTGCGTTGTTCTCAATTTAAGTTGAACCCTCTTTGTAAGCCTCCAGGTTTCTGCTTTGTAGGTAAGCACGGGCAGGACGCAACTGTTATATACCTTCCTCTTGAGGGTTAGTAACAGATTATCATTAATGATTTGAGAATACTTGCCGAATGTGATCCACCCATTCTTATACTTCGTTATTCTTCTGGGTATTTTACTCTCATGGTTCGGCTCCACGATTGCTACCTCTGCAAGACATGTCTTGCTTAATGAAGGCACGAGTTCTTGCACAGTTTTTTTAGAACTTTGATAGTGTCAATCCCAACATGCACGTAGTATCTGTAACTGTTTCAACAGTACTATAGCTGTACCTACCACTGCCTTGCAACAGTCTTTAAATTCGCAGCAATCTATACACAATGTGAAAAAGAAGTGCTGCAGAATATGCAGTACTACAAGCCCATTTGTTACCTAGTTATATGTGATACTCTATGCAAAGTATGACACGTAGAGTGAAGTACAGTATGTGCACCCCATGACATGCCTTGTCCACAAATTTTGAAGCCTGCACATTTCCTGTTAACTGAGTAATTCATAAAGCAAGAAACAACAATCTGTGTACCCCATTTCGTACAGCTTGAACATACCGTACGCTATCACTGCTTTTCAGTATAAGGCTTCCATTTGTCTGCTTGGCATATTGGTGGCGCATGGGGTTGTCACTATGGCAACTGTAGAGCTTCTTATGGCTGGATGTGGGTAGCTTGGAAATCAATGGTCTCTCTTTAGCCCAGTTTTCTGAGAAGAAAAAAAAAACTGACTCGTGAGCATGGTAAGACAGAAATGGTTGAACAAATTATGTTCAATAATTACAGTGTCTTCAACCATACCTTGCAAGGATTTTGGCCCATGAGCTTGCTTTCAGTGATGAGTGGGCACGGCGGACCAGCTGCGGGCATGTGGCCTCACAAGCCATTTCTCTGCTTAATGCAGGTGCTCGTTTTTGGTTTGACCGGAGCGACGTATCATCCAAACTTCTGTTCTACCGGATCTACAAGCTGTCAAAACGTGCCTGTTCCTTCCACGTGGTTTCTTAACACGGGATCACCGACGGAGGCTTATCAAGGAACCTTTCTTCTCATGCCAGCCTTGGTCACACCCACGTCAACCCCAGCGCCACCTGCACGTCATGTGACATCGGTCGACAACTCTATAAAAGGACGACTGAAACTGCACACCTTCAGTGGGCACGGCGGACCAGCTGCGGGCATGTGGCCTCACAAGCCATTTCTCTGCTTAATGCAGGTTAGTTATTACTCTGCTTCGTTCAAGAGCGATTACCGCTGCCTTTTGGTCTTGCCGTGCCCACGGCGTTGTGCTAGTATCGCTTACAAAATGTACTGTGCATGCTTGCTTCTATTGTGCGGTGATGTTGAGACAAATCCAGGTCCCGACATAGAAAAAATGCTGCAAGAACTACTGGTAGGACAAACCAAATTGGTTAAAGATGTGGCGGCTCTTAGAACACAGCAAAATAACATGGAAAAGATTTTCGCTCATTGGGGCCGTCGGTTCACTGAATTAGAAAAACGTGCTGCTCGTGTAGATGATCTTGAACGGACCGTAAAATCTCTAGAATCCAAAATTGTGGACTTAGAAGACAGGAGTAGGCGTTCTAATCTGTTGATCTTCGGTCTTCAAGAGGAAGCCGGTGAAACGGAAACTGAGCTTAAGCAAAAAGTTGTTACCGATATATTTTCCGAGAAATTAAATGTAAATTGTAGTTCGATTGGAAGAATCCATCGTCTAGGGAAGCCGGGTAAACAAAGACCAGTTATCATTTTTTTTCAAAACTACAATGAAAAACGTGATGTTCTAAAAAACGCCTACAAGCTAAAAGGGACAAGCTTTTCCGTACAAAACGATTACTCGCGTGAAACACTCAGAAAACGTAAATTGCTATGGGACAGTGCGAAAGCAGAAAAAAAAGAAGGCAAGAAAGTCGCTTTGATAGACGAGAAACTGCGAGTCGATAACGATTACTTTATATGGAGCGATCCCACCAACAGCAGGGTTAAAATTCATAACTATCGTAGCACTTCAAAAAAGGACTGACTTCCTCCACCTCGTGATTTCCGAATTTTGAACATTAATGCACGAAGTGTTCTTAATAAAACTGATAAGCTTGAAGCGGTTATTCTTGGGCATAACCCACACGTGGTCGTCATCACGGAAACTTGGTTGCATGACGAAATAGATGATACGGACGTCTTTCCCTCTGATTACCGTGCTTTCCGTCGTGATAGGCATACAAGGGGTGGTGGTGTTGCTGTCTTGGTGAGGCAAGATATCACCGCAGTTCTCCTACGTCAGACAGCTAATCTTGAAACGCTTTCTTTAAAAATTTTATGCCGTAATACATCTTTTCTATTATTTGCTGTTTATCGAGCCCCTGATTCCCCTCCGCAATTTCTTCAAGATCTGCATGAACACATGGCATCTTTTGTACACAATAAAATTTTTTAATAGGCGATTTCAATCTACCGGGCATTGACTGGATTCGCGGTACATATAGCGCTGATGTGAGCGTAAACAATGAACATTTGCGTGACATTATTTTGATGCATAACTTACAGCAAGTGGTTACTGAGCCTACACGAATTAGCGCTGCTTCTGCTTCAATACTTGACCTTATATTTATTAGCCAGACTTTTCAAGAGTTTCTGTTTCTGTTGAACAAGGCATTTCTGATCACGAACTTGTGGCTTTTTCCTGTACCATCGATCTTCCCAAGTCTACTAGTTGTAAAACTGTTTCTGTAAAGGATTATTCACGTGCCAATGATGAGAGCGTACTAGATTACCTTGATGATAGTCTGAGTGCTTTTGGGGGACATGACGCTGCTAAACTTTGGGACGAATTTAAGAATATTTGTATGCACTGTATCGACAACTTTATTCCAAGCAGAACTAAAAAAACATCCAAACCTACTCCCTGGATGACGCGTGAGATAGTGCATACGAAGAGAAAAGTCAAACGTCTGAGACGACGGGGTATTTCTCGTGACGAAATCGTACCATGCCAAGCTAAATTAAACGAGGCTGTTAGGGCAAGTAAACTTCGTTACTTTCAATTTACCCTGCCTAACTTCATCCGAACTGCTCCCAGCAAGTTTTGGAGCTTTCTCAGCAAAAAAAGTAAACCAGTTGACCATATTATGCACGAGGGCAATCCTGTCGTCGCTAAACAAGAGATCGCTGTTCACTTCAATGCTTATTTTAATAGTATATTTTCAAACTCGCCTGTTCCCCGTTGCCTGAATCACACATTGGTGAAGGATGACTTTAGTTTTGTTTCTTTGCCTGGCGTCTTTTCTATGCTGTTGAATATAAAAACAAAATCATCACCCGGGCCTGACAACTTACCAAACGTGTTTCTTCACAGATACGCCGAAATGCTATCGCGTTTTCTTGTTATCATCTTTCGTGCATCACTATCTTCAGCAGTGCTTCCGAACGACTGGCTATCTGCTCGTGTCATTCCTATCCTAAAGAAAGGCGATCCATCATTAGTTCAAAACTACCGCCCCATATCACTAACCTCCTCTTGTTGTAAACTTTTAGAACACATTATTGCTAACGAAATCACTAGGTTTCTTGATGATCGAGCTATTTTAACTCCTATGCAGCATGGATTTAGGAAGGGCCTCTCCACTGTAACCCAATTAACTACTGTAATTCACAGTCTCGCTAGCGTTGTCGACAAATCAGGACAAACTGACATCATATTTCAGGATTTTAGGAAGGCGTTTGATCTCGTGTCACACGCGAAACTAATCGAAAAACTTGTTCATCTGGACGTTCCCTCATACCTAGTAAATTGTATTTCTGCTTACCTCACTAACCGTAGGCAATTTGTTGCAATTGATAATTGCTGTTCGAGTGACCTTGCTGTTACTTCTGGAGTTCCCCAAGGAAGTGTTCTTGGACCTTTATTATTTAATATATACATTAATGACATAGTTGACTCTATTACTGAACCTGTACAGATAAAATTATTCGCTGATGACTGCTTACTCTTTAATGAAATTACCTGCCAGCAAGACCAAATCACCCTAAACTCTAACCTTCAAAAAATTTTAACATGGTGCGAACGCTGGGACATGCAGCTTAATATTGATAAAACAGTATTTATGAAAATCACCAAAAAAATTAATAAACTTTCGTTTACGTATAATCTTGCATCCATGCCTCTTACAGAGGTTGATGAACATAAGTACCTGGGTGTCATCATAACTAATATTCTCAGTTGGAACTCCCACATCTCTCACTTTTGCGACTCAGCCTTCAAAAAACTCTGCTACCTCAGACACAAATTAAAACATGCTCCTCCCGAGACCCGTCTAACCGCTTATACCTCTCTTGTCCGTCCTAAGCTTGAATATGCAGCTATCGTATGGGATCCTTACACTAAAACTAACATCGATGCGCTAGAAAGGATCCAACGTAAAGCAGTGAGATTCATCTTCTCAAAATATCGCACCAGTGACTCTCCAAGTGACCTAATGGCCCAACACAACATTCAGTCCTTGCAACTAAGAAGAAAAATTCACAGGCTTAAATTTCTATTCTTACTGTATAATAATAAATTGTCTCTTTCTCCTGAACCTTACATAAAGCCTCTCACTGCTCGCCGAACAAGACATCGCCACTCTGCCACATTAACGCCTTACAATACCAGAACCAACATCTTTAAGTATTCCTTTTTTCCTCGAACAGTAGCCGACTGGAACAGCCTACCTCTTAGTACACTCAGCAACACCGACTCTATCGCATCCATTTCATCTTAGATCTAGCCGTTCCTCTTTCAATACAGTGATCCAGTATTTTTTTCCCCTGTTTATTTTTTTACTAACTCCTTTGTACATTGATTAGATAGTTCTGTATTGTTTATCTTCTCATATTGTATATTATTTTTCTTTGTATCACATTTCTTTTAGTGCTCATTTACTTGTTAGTAGATTCACTTTGTAGTTGCTTTGTATAGATCCTACTTGTATATATTCTTGATATTTGCAGACTTTGTACTTTTGTTCGTACTTTTCCCCTCCTGCCTGGGCCTATTAAGGCCTGCAGTATTCCTAAATAAAATAAATAAAATAAATAAATAAATGACCCATTCTCCGCGGACTTGAGCTAGGTTCAGAGTGATGAGGCATCCAAGCGTACACTGATATGAGCAGTTCCTAGGAGGCTGCGGTTGGGTTGTAAGAAAAAAAACAGGCCTGGTTACTCTGGTAGAAGCGTGAACGAATTGGTGATGCATGACTAAGAAGAATGTATATGGGAACACTGCATATAAGAAAGGTAGTGGGGACATAACATTGCTGTTTTTGAAAATTTGTCTTGTGGATGGTATTATTATGAATGTGTTTTAGTGACGTTCTTCAGAGGACAAAGCTAGGTAATTCACCAACTGGATGGACTATATCGTTCATTCAAATGTAATATGCTTCATTTCAAACATACCAAAATTGTACAAATGCGTATATGTACTAAAGGTTCACTTGGCTCTGCTACGTATTACATTTATGAACATATATTGCATAAGAGTCATTTTGAGCAAAAACAGGTAAAACTTATGCTATGATTTGTGCTACAAATTTTAGCAGTAAAGATATTTTCAGCGAATGTGACAACGAAGTAAACAATCTCAAGCATTCTCAAACTGCGCATCTTATTAGCTGTACAAGTCGAAAAGCCTTATGAAATGTCAAAAACTGTAGCTCATGCAAAAGAAAAGGGCCATGTTCAGATGCAAAGCAGCACATTTCCACTCGCCGGCGAACATGCCCACATTGTGCTAAATTATTCTGTCTTCGTAGGCAGTCTCCGAGCGATTTGCCGGCGTTGAATTTTCACGCTAGGAGCTGCGGCACCGACGTCGGTGAAGCACAGCAGCTGGCATGGCTCACAGCCTCTAGACACGTTAGCTTCGTCGTAGCAGCCCGTAAAGTCTGACACACAAGCTCGCATTGATATATCAAAGCTGAATTAAACCGGAGCTTCGCAATGCCGATCGACACAAGGCAAGTACCGCGGTAGACCGCGGACAAATTGAACAAATAACCGACAGAAACGCAATTGATGCCAATGGCACAGGACACTATGGCTGCTGCTTTTCGAGCGCCAGGATAATTTCAATACTTGAACCAGAGTCCTTCAATGCTTTTCTGGTCACGAAACTCCGGCCGAAGTTTCATTCAGGGACAAAAGCTGCCGCTAGGATCGCCCCTGTTAGCGTGAAGGCTTCGCCGGCGGCCGGCGACGCTTGCGGGCCGGCTGTTTCTCCATCGGCAATGCGCCTAATTTCATCTGCTCTTCATTTCCACCTGTAAAAACGTGACCTGTAAAAACGCGAGCGACGCGAGCGAAGTGTGCGTGTTTTTGATTCAGTTGACGCTTAGCTTAGCTGTGAAATAGAGGCAAGGCCACGCGTGTTACTGAGTCGTATATGTTGCAGCGTTCGTTCGTTGCGGTAGTCACGGCCGCTACTTTCTCGCTTTGAGAAGGAGGACATCTGGCGTTTTCGATTTTTGAGTAGTCTTTGCAGTTTCCTGCATTTGAGTTAACTAGCACCAGATTTAAATCGGTATATACAGCCCTGGGCGACATGCTGCGCTTAGCAAATAGGTGTGCAAACGTACGGCACGTTGGGTTAGCACTGTGTCTGCGCGATTTTATAGCGCGCTAATAATGTACAAAAATAACCTAGGTTTGGAAAGTGAGCATCAACATGATGAAGAAAAACGCTCACGAAATGGAAGCAGCATGATGAGCGCGCGTAGGAGTAAATGCTACACACTTGAGCGACTTTCACGGCTGTCAACATAGGTATAGGGTGTCAACAGAAAAACTCGTATGGTCAGTGTCTGACACATTCGTCCCACCAAAACGACAAGTTAATTGATTACTTGGTTATGAGGTTTAACGCGCTGACGCTATGCAGGCAATCGGGCGCGTGCCGTAGTGTAGCTCTCCGGAATAATTTTAACCACCCAGGTATCTTTAACATGCGCGGGAATCTCTAAAACACAGGCATTTTCTCTTTTCGCCTCCATCAGAAAAGCGGCTGGGAACCCGCGTCCTTGGGCTCATCATCATCAGCACAGCGCCCTCGCCCCTGAGCCACCGCGGCGGGGACACTAAAAAAATTAAAAAAGAAATACAGGCAAAGCTAGCCATGCTCCGCTTTGCAAATTCAAAATACCTGATTGGATAATCAAAATGTCGCCGCCGTGGATTTTGGTTCCGCCACACAGATGACAGTAACCTGACTGGCCACTTGCTGATCGTCGCAGGCAGCTGCCAAGCGCATGCAAATGACTAGAAAACGCGCCGCGGCTGTGGTGCAAGTGTTTATTCATACAAGTTTACGGCAATAGCATGGCGGATAAAGGAAATAAACAACGTCACACAAGCAACTAGGAACACAAATGTGCAAGTGTTTTTTGTCACTAGCAAACACAAAACACAACAGTTGGGCTTTACATAGCATGACAAACAGAACATCTGCTACCCATGGGGCTTGTTGCCACCATTTGCTGGGCAGTTTGCTCGCCGCGTCGCTCGTGTCAGCTTGTTTTTTTCCCTGGTGTAAAAGTGCAGGCGGCACCTCAAGAAAAAATGAACAACCTCTGCTGTGGTACCCACATAGTGCAACCTACAGCCCACACCAGCAGAAGCAATGCGGCTGTCGAGCAAAACTTGGTCAACAATGTTCGCATACACATCGGCACATGCAACTGTGTCCACAGTCAGTTCTTCAACATGTCCTTCCACAATGCGCAACAGGCTGAGAAGCTGGGATGAGGGCACTTGCAGGAATCCTCTTGACTTCTTCTGGATTAGGTCAGTTGGCTCTCGTGTCTGGCTCTTGAGTGTTCCCACGCAGTCAGTGCAGCTTATCGTTGAAAACTTCTTTACCACGTAACCGGCAAGATAATCAAGAATGCACTCTTTGGTGGAGAGCGTAACGTCAGACACGGATGCATTGTTCACTGCCTCTCCCGGCTCCTCAAGAACGTCATCAAAGAGGACCGCCAACATGTCAATCTGCAAAATACATTCCAAGTTTCAAATCTTTCAATGTATAAGTTGAGATTCGTAAATGCAAAAACACATTATGTTTCATTTGGTTATTTGGTCATTTGTGTAGTGAAACTGCTCCCGAAAAAAAGAAACTAGAGCTAATAAATAAAAGCAAGGGGCACGTTACCTGACTGGAGGCAGGTTTTCCCTTGTCAAAGAGGCCCTGGAGCTTGAGCAACAGCTGGGGTCCATCTCCCTCGACCGAGGCCCGTTTTGGCGGCCGAACTAGGTTGTTTACAGAGAGCATCCGATAGATGAACAAAAAATGTTGCACAGTCGGCTGCCCTCCGTCACCAGCAACATGCCTGACGATGCCGAAAAACCTCTAGAAAGAAAAAATCAATTCATCGCAACAATGAGAAATTCATAGCACATTTATACACATAAAAGTCATCATGTTTACCTCTAGAGGATCTTGTCCGAAGTTCCCAACGAGAACGCAACGAAACCCAGACAACAGCAAGCTCTCGATGAGTGCAACTGAGCTATGCAGTGTCAGTCTGAGGGCTCCACATGTCTGCTTACTCAGAAAGCAGACTTGCCACTGGGTCGGTAATGTCGTGATGTATTTCTCCCAGTTGTCCAGCCATGCAATGCTGTCCTTCAACACCTGGAATAAAGTTATGCTTCATCTATAGTACACGAAAAACACTTCATAACACATGTAATAATCTCACAGCAATGTGTTGTGCTTCGTTGAATCGAACATGGTCTGGCCTCCGAGAGTTCAGGCAGTCGAACAGCTTGTTCAATGTTCTTGTGAATTGCGATGTTGCAGCCGACCCATGGAGCTTCTTGCAGTCTTCCTGCTCGCTATAAAACTCCATGGCCGAAGCAGTACTCTCACTGAACAGCTGTAAAATGTGTGGAAAAAAAGGATTTTAAGTTTACTTCCCAAAACGTGTCAGCAGATGTTTTTGAAATACACTTTGCACTGAACATAGCTGCGTGCATGACTTGCCTGGACAGCCAACTTCACGCTCATCTTTTGGAACGCATTGGGGAAAATATGGGCTTTCGTTAACTTCGGTACAGCCCGGAGTCCAGCCTGTTCTTCTTCATAGTCCAGTAAGTCCTTGTAGTGACAGTGGAACACCTCCTGTCCTTGAGGGAGCTGCAACATAAGGACAAGTGACAAATTTTTTTTAAAACTGAATAGTTTATGCACAGGTCAAGGCATTCACATGCAACTTTTTTTTACTTACCAAAAACTTGCCCACTTTGAGCAAGTTGTTTTTGATGCACTTAAATATGTGCGGTGGATCAATTACAACGTGGACTTGCTTTGAGGGCTCACACGGGTGTTCAAAACACGTTTGAAGCTTGTGCATGTCCCCGTTGACACCTTGAGAGAAAAACAGTTTAATAGTACACTTGTTTTTCTACTACATCACTAACCACAGCTAAATAAAATTTGAAAAGACGTACCCAGAGATCTCAAGGCTGATTGGTTTGATGTGGAGTTGTCGCAGGTCACTGCGTCAACAACAACACCAGCGTTTGTAACGTGAACAATGCACTGCAAAAGGAGCTTCGCCACGATTGATCCTGGGGCAGCACCAGAAGCACAAAATGTGCCCACAGTTTGTGACCACCCTCCCAGAAAAGGCCGAAACAGAAAGACCAGCACGTGGTCGCCGTCTTTGCCATGGTCACCTGGTCATGTGTGTTTGGCGAAATCCACCTTGCCCAGCAGTGCCATGTCCGACTCGCGAATGTGGACGCTTTTTCTGACGCTCATTTCATCGAACATGAGCACTCCTGGAAAGTTTTGGGTAGGTTAACATCTTGTCTCAATTGCGCTGCTGAATATAATACAATTATAAAAATGAGTACTGCTTCTTACCTCGACGCTCTCTTTCTGGAACTGCTTCTAGCTTTTCACACAGAACCGTGAACAAAGTGCTGTCGAAGCCAAAATCAGCTTTCAGATTTCTGAGGTAGCCATAGAGGGTGCGTGGATTTGGAAGGGGCAAAATTTCATTTTCATGAAGAAAAGTGTAGACTGCTGTGGACTTTATCTTTAGCAGCAAGCAGTCATAAATCCACTCTTTTTTGTACCTGGAGAGAATGAATTGCAAATTTGTTTTCCACAATGAGCGTGTTGGAAACTATTCATGCAAAGCAAAAAATAATGAGAATGGTGTTATAAAAACTGAAGAAAGTATATTTGCCCAAACAAACCTCCAATTTTTCCCGAAATTAGAAATAACACTACACAAAACGGCCAAACCAATGTCTGCCTCAATAGCATATTGTTTTGCGGTACAGCAGATACAAATACATGATGAATAAATGAAGGCTACACCTTGAGATAACATTTTCAAACGCAAAAGGGGCAATCCAATAGCAATGTTACGTGTGTGATGGGGTATTTGGAACTTACCGCGCAGCTGTTGCAGACTTCGCGTTGGCTTTCATGAGCCAGTGGTCAAAAATGAGCTTCTCGCGAGCCGAGAGCTTCTGAACGTCTTGGTGCGATCTTCTGCTCCTATTCGCTTGCACTGTCAATTTCGCAATCTTCACTTGGCACTAACGAAGTTGCTGCTTAGTGCTTCGAAGCTGGTCTTTAACTGCGTGGAGCTCTGAGATGGAGCAGACATTTCCCTCTGTCTGGCATGCCATCGCTGTGCAGCTTCCAGTGCTTATCACTCCACCTGTCAAACGAAGAAATATGGATCAATATAATGCGACATCACGCAGCACACAGGCAATACAGGCTCTCAACATAGTGAAACAAGAAAACAAGGCAACGCGAATGGAGGCTTACCATCATCTCCGGCTGCTTCAGGATCGCAGGGCTCTGTGCTGGAGCTCACAGAAGCTGCAGTGCCATCGTTTTTCGGCGACGAAACGCGACGACGTTTTGCAGGCGGATTTTCTCGCTGTGAGCGCGACCGTGGCTTGGGCTTCGTAAGATACTCCGGCAGGTTTCAAATATCCGGGGTATGACACCGACGCGGAGCTTAGGCTTCTCGCGCTGCAGAAGCACAGATTGTCCACTTATTCTGAACTCATCGGCTCGAATAATGTCCGTGGTGTCGAAATTTTTCTCGCACACACGAACGGCCTTCGACTCGAAGTTGAAAGCGCCCGTCTCCTGTCGTGGAATGGCTCGCTTCCACCTGTCGCGTTGTTCGCGGTCGCTTGGGAGGCAGAACAGCGAAGCTTTTTCTGTACAACTCCGATAGCCAGAGCGGCAACCAGGTACGCAGCACGTCAGAGGCATGGTAGTTCACATAGTTTGTCGTCCGTGATGAGTGTAGACAGCTATACCACACAACAAACAAACCAGTAAGCTCGCGCTCCAACGCACTGCAAACGCTGCAAATGCGGCCGCCGCCGTCCAAGCCGCCTTCACCAGACTCGTAGCGCCACCGCGCGGGAGCTTTGATCCCAATATGAAGCTCTCCCATAGCGTTACGGAGAAGTTTCGTGACCAGAAAAGTATTGAAGGACTCTGCTTGAACTAAAAGAATCACTGCTCGTGTCTTATTAGTACAAGTAAAACAAAAATATTTCATTCAATGTTTTATAAAAATGAAGCAGTAACTACTATTTTAACGGATTTTGGACAAATCCTGATATAAAAATTTCAGCCGCGTTGAGCACCTCTAACAGGAAAAATGCACACTAACTTATTGTCCGACACGACCTCCTCTATAGATTGCGGACCTGCTCATACACGGCCGGACTCGACGCTCCTTCCGCACGCTCCAGGGGAGCGCCGGAGAAGGAGCGTCGAGTCCGGCCGTGGCTCATACCGGTTCTCTCTGGGGCTGCGCTTGACTCCAACATTGGAGGGTCACGTGTTTGTCTAGTTACAAAAGTGTCACGAGAGGCCGCCTCAACTTGAACCCCATAGCAGCCGACGCGACAACTTGAAAAGTGCGCAGCTCCGTCGGAACGGTTCCCGCGTTTCGAGAGTTCCACGGCAGGTTTTTTTTTTTCTTTACCGTCAAAACGGTTTCTAATGTGCCGCGGCAGATATATTTTTTTCTTCCTTTAGTAACTTGCGTGATGATCTTGGAATTTTCTGTTTGACTAGTGCGCAGAGACGAGGCCAAGAACGTGAAGTAGGCGTATTGACGGCATGCCTCGGCTCATTGCAGCGGTCCCAACAATTACTCAACGCGGCTGCTGTGTGTGTGCTCTGTGAAAAACTTTCTGCGACGCTGTGTGGTGAACATTCACGCGTCCTTCATCGCGACACCATTGTTAATAATGTCGGCATTGTAATAAGAATGTCAATGGGAGCCCTGCCGTGCGCGACTAGCGGTTCTCACAGGGTGCCGCCGTTTAAATAAAAACATTGATGGCACTTGGTTCTTAAGACATGACATTTCAACGTCTTCATGGTCGAGGAGTCTGTCATTATTCACTGAAGTAGAAACCTCTAAGGACTGTTGTAGCTGTGCAATTTATTCCGCCCATTTGAACGAAGAGAAGTGCCGAAACTGCAATGCTCGCATTTTCGTTTCTTGTAACACATTGAATCATCCGAGTCTCAGTTTCAGAGTTGGAAGCTTTTTAGCGCACGTATTACTTCGAGATCACGAATTACATGGAGTTTGATTAGATCCAGGCTTTTTATAAAGCAGCGTAAGCTACGTATAACCACGACCATACTAAACACACCGTTTTTATGCCTTACGTGGACCAAGTTGCTGAACTTACCATACATTTAGCCTCCTACAAGCAGCGGCACTTAATCATTTGTCCCATTGAAACCAGCACACTTATGTTACTTACAAAGGGCAAATTCAAATGCATTATCTGTAACTGCAATTGACCCGAATTTTTCTGAAAATATATTTTGCTGCACTTCCCTTAGTAGAGCCTCTTAACTGCTGTGCCCCTGATTAACCCACTAATTAAATGCTTAAGCCCATTATTTCAGAAACTCATCTATGTTATACTAAAGAAAATTCTCATGCAGAACGAATACACTTTATGCATTGGGAAATTCCAGTACATTTTATTTGTTTGCCAAGCTCAAACCTTGAGCACCTTTCGTGAGTGTGGCATGGCGTGCAGCAACTTCCTTTTCGCATGAGTCTCGAATACGTTGCTAGAAAAAGTTGCCAGAATGGGTCGCAGAAACTTCACGAGAATGAGCTTAACAAGTGCAGTTGTATGGGCTACACTGTCATTTCTTTCACATTTGAACAGGGGGTTCTTAATAACAGATGGAACCACGGCACACGTGAACTTCTGCAGTGGCTGTGGTAGTTTGATCAGCAAAGATGCCGCTCGTGAGGCAGCATATTCAAGCAGGCTAACAAAGCTAACAAATGCTATGCTTGGGTACGACATTCCACCCATATCAATGCCTGCAATTGTGGCAGTTGTCGTCGGGTGCGACTTCGGCGATTTGAGCTTCATGATACATTCTTCACACGCAGCCTTCGTCTGTCTGCGAGAGATGGGGGTAAGTTGTAGCGCCACGCTTTGCCGTGGCAGATCGGAGAACTAAAAAATAATAAACAAGCAAAAACAAATTTGGCGCGCAGGAGCGCCGCAG
Organism: Rhipicephalus annulatus; assembly: GCA_013436015.1. Classification (NCBI taxonomy): domain Eukaryota; kingdom Metazoa; phylum Arthropoda; class Arachnida; order Ixodida; family Ixodidae; genus Rhipicephalus; species Rhipicephalus annulatus. Next base: position 31,994 of record WOVY01004695.1, read on the forward strand.
CACGGGTAGGGCGCTGACCGCTAAAGGAGAGGATATGTTGTTGTTAGTGGTTCATGAGAAAGAGGAAAAAGGCACCTAATTTCTGTCTGCCTTCAGGCGACACGGCGCAGTGCCTTATAGGGATGGGGGGAAGGAGGGATAAAAAGAATAGAAGGAAAATAGAAGGAGAAGAAGACAGCCAACGAGAGAAAAAAGAAGGAGATAGGAAAGTGGGGATCCGGTCGAAGCAGTCCAAGGGCGGGGCACCACAATGCGAGAGCTGCACGGCTTCAGGAGACCGCGGAGGGCGAACCATCGGCGGGAGCTACGCTGAAGTCGGAGATCGCGAGGGTACAACCGTCCAGCTTGAAATCCAGCGAGCGAATCAGGAGAGGATAGTCAACGTTTATAGATACTTTTTCAGTATACGAACTCCTCCTTTCAAGGCGGGCGCGATTTGCTCCAAGCGAGTGTGGGGCGCTGCAGTCTCACTTTGCGTCAAGCAACCAGCTACTCTCCGCTGGCTCCAGGCTTCACTGGCACTGCAGTTTCGTGCCTTCCGGGCCAGTACTCAGTCGCACGTTTTTTCTGTGTGTGTGCACGTCGCTTTCTGTGCACTTGGCATGCTTCCAAAGTCCTCTGAAGACAATTCGACGGCTACAGTACCAGAAACACTCAGGCTCTACGACGTAGAAAACTCTCCGATTGTTGAAATCGAGGGAACGATCATGTGTAAGCTCACCGAGCTTGTGTGCATGTACGTCTGCCGAGGTTGATTCTCCTGTTGCTGCTTTTCTCTGCGCCGTAGTTCAGACCTTCCGGACATCATAACGACAATTTTTTTTCGTTTTTTCGTTTTTTGTATGTTCAGGCGCGCAAGCGTTTACAGGATAAGCCCCGAGAAATGCCACTTCTCTCCACCATCTGATCCGCTGTTACTGCAGAAGTGGAAAGGATCCATGGGAAAGTTTGGGAAAGACCCGCAAAGAACGATGTTCGCTTTAATGAAAGCGACATTTTCAAGACATATAAGCATATCTGAACGAAGAAGTTAAACTCGACCAAAGTGCATGAGCATTGAGGAGTGCTGCATTTCCTTGTTTATTTCCGAACTTCCCACTGCACTTGTCACGAAGCCATAAAAAAAGGGTACCTGTACCACAACCAACTGCTGCTGCCTTGTGATCTACCATAAGAATCCCGGCAACAGGTACCCACTCCTTTTGAAAAAAAAAATGTGTGCTTCAACTTCCCTACAACGAGAGTTCGGCGTTTCTTAGGGAGGCGGATAAATCTCCGGTAATAATATTCTATAATACAGAATTCAAAAAATATATTTGCTGGCACAGCGAAAGGAGAAAGTGCGCTGCTAAGAAGCATTATTTACAAGGGATGTGTGGGCGTACGACTGGTGTTCACAGAGGTATGTGTGTCTTGTGTCATTTTTTAGTGAGAACACTGGAAAAAAACAGAATGGCAAAAAGAACCAAGAACATGGTGCATATTGCAACCAGCAAATTAAGGAAACGCTTGATCTGTGCTACCACCGCAAGAGAACGGAGAAAACGAGGTACGCTGGCTGAGCGAAAAAAATGACCACTGCCTCCCCAGTGACTCTCATTGATCTGGTTGAAGATTTACCTAAAGTGCAGAAAGTTTCCATCCATTGTACATTCATCATGCAACAATCAAAATCGCCGAATTGGTGGCTCATGCTTTGTTTGCTGTTCACAAGGCCAAAATGCTATAAGAATTCAGTGATGCGCTTGTTTGAAATTCAAATGCTCTTTTTGCTAACGTGTGACAGCGACAAATGTTGTTCTGTCAATGCACTGGTATTTCCATATTTTCACAAATTCTGAATTTTTTAATGATCCCAACAGTTATCCATTCATAGACACCCATAAATTTGAATACTTCAGAAGAAAAAACTGCACTGTAAAACACTGCAGCAGAACAGAGAAGTAGCGTCGGCAAACACGTATGTGCATTTTCAATTAAAAAATTACCTAGGCGCCGACTTTCCAAATAAACAGAAGAAATAGAGTTGTTTCATTGTGTTTTGAAAAGTGGCTAATACCTTACGGTAATGGCTAGGTTTAAACTTCCTTTAAGGTACGGCCCACCGAGGTGCTTATTGCTGCCCGAAGTTAATGTACACAAGGTCGAAAATCTCTATCCTAAACCTCACAAAAATAGCTTCTAAACAACTAAGCTGGAACGAGATAAGTCAGGGCTTTTATCGGGGCTTCGATGAGACGTGGCTAATACAATTGAGCTCTAAATTTTGTTTTTACTACCTGGAAGAACAAGAAATTACACGGTGGCAATACGGCTCTTTAATCGACAAATGCTCGCCTAGCACCATGCTTATGCGAGCTATTAATTTTACCAAGGACCAGAAAAAACGCCGCACACGCACTTAGGCTTTACGTTATATACCCCTCATTTCTAAACCAAGAAGCCGCAGTGTTGTGCAAACGCCACTCACCGGCTAGACCGCGCCTATAGCTGTAGCAGACGACCCTCGTTTACTTGGCGCTGAGTTGGACTGCAGCGACGCAGTGGCGGGAATTGCAGCCGGCCGCCTGCTTCCCGAAGCGAAGTGGAGAGTTCCGAAACTAAAAAAGAGTCTATAAACGTTGGGGATAGTTGCACAAAACACCAACCGTAAGTTTGGTAGCACAGAACACCTTTAGTAGCTCCACTACACGCGCAAATGTCGAAACTCGCCGCTGTCGATGTTTTCGTCCTCTACGGCCATCGCAACACTTAAGAGTTTCCAGGGCGAGGGGTTTGGGTCATCTTTTCCCGGTTGATTTGACTCGTACCTTAGTCAGCTCTAACTCGAACAGTCGAGTTAGATTTGTGTACGTCCACTCTGTTTTAGTATCCTCGGTGATTATTTTCTCAATATGTTTAGTTGCTATTTCTATTTGCCTTTCTGAATAAATATCACCACGTGGATTTCATTCTCTTCCAAAACTCAACTTCATACGTTTGTGATCACTACCTAAGCTTCTGGAATCATATTCATATATGTTCATCACCCTTAACCGACCACACATCATTCGTGACATTATTGCGTAATCTATCGTCGAATGCAGCCTTACCACCTCCCATGTTATCTGCCCTTCGCATTCCTAGGTGCTGTTGCAAAAGAATAAATAATGCCTTGCACACATATTCATTAGCACTCTGCCTGTTTGGTCAGCATATCCATCCATATCTTCTATGTGCGCATTCATATCTTTGAATATAATTACCTTACACTCTTTTCCTAGTTCGCCAATGTAATTTCTGTGCACTGCACCATTTGTTGGTTTTCCTCTCTGGCTTTCTGGCTTTTGCCCCTATCCACAAGTATACAAAACCCAGTAGGGCCATTTGCCCTGCCACTTTCCCTTTTAGCCATAAATGTTCCTTGCACTCCTGCTTCACCCTTCACCAGTTTTTACTTCTATGAATGAATGCCGCAATTGCACTCCCTTTCTGCTGCCTTCTGTTATATTACAATATTCCTATATGTAGCCCCGATCGTTACGTGGTTGCTCCATGTCCTCAAATTGTGTTTCCTACACGATAGATGAATGGATGTGGCTGTACCCTTTAGATCGGGCGGCGGCTAACACTACCTAGCCGTAATACTTAGTGAACTAACCATTAGATTTATCTTTTTTCCCCATTAAATAGTGAGGTTGAGGATTCGTACTTTCCAGTGAAGGGTTTAATTTTCACTCGTGCCTTGACTTTGGCCACCAATCAGAAAACCTCCTTCCAGGTAAGTCTACCCGTTTAAAGTCTATTTTGTCCTCCCTGTCCCTAAACCCCAGTGCTTTGAAAAACTCTGCGCCATCATCCTGAACTATAGGGTGAAGCCCTTTACAGAACATTATCAAGTGTTCGGCAGTTTCTTCTTCCTCTCCACACGCACTGCATAGTGTGTATACCCCTTCGTATTTGACCCGATATGTCTTAATTCGCAATACTTTCGTCCTGGCCTCAAACAGTAGAGAACTACCCCTAGTATTATCATAGATACTTTCTTTGGCAATTTCCTGCTTAAAAGCTCGATAGACCTCAAGTGCGGACTTCTTAATCATGCCGATTCTCCACATTTCAATCTCCGTTTCCTTAACTTTCTTCTTAACCGATAGTTCTTTTGGTCTGGCCACCTGCTGTTTTCTAAGTATTTACAAGTCAATTTCTTGGTTCGCTTCGTCCATTTTGTATCGACATTTTTCACGTACAAGTGGCTGAAAACCTTCCTAGCCCAACGCTCCTCCCCCATTTCTCTCAATCGCTTCTCAAATTTTATCTTGCTGCTAGCTTCCCTGCCCTCAAATGATGTCCATCCCATATCAACTTGTACTCCCTGATTTGGTGTATTCCGTGAGCTCCTAAGGCAAGCCTACCTATTCCATGTTGCTTAGTTTCTAATCTTGCTTGAACTTCTGATCTCATGCACAAGACCGCATTGCCGAACGTCAGACCAGGAACAATGACCCCTTTCCATATTCCTCTGACAACATCATACCTATTGTAATTCCACATTGCCCTTTTTTTTCATTACCGCTGCATTCCTGTTACCTTTAGTCAACACGTATATTTCGTGTTCCCTTAGGTACTCGGCCACATTGCTAATCCATACGCCCAGATATTTGTATTTATCTGTTATATATAGCGTGACCTCCTGTATTCTAAGCTCACTGCCTTCATTGTCATTAAAAATTATGACTGCTGATTTTTCCTTACTGAATCTGAAATGTAACCTATCTCCCTCATTACCACAGATGTCCACTAATCTCTGCAAATCTTCCTTGTTGTCGGCCATTAGGACTATATTATCTGCGTCCATCAATGCTGGTAGTGCCTGTTCAATGAATTTTGTTTGTTTGACGAAAGAGAGGTTGAAGCGCAGTCCACTTCTCTCTAATTTGGCCTCTAATCCTTTTAGATACATCATGAATAAGAAGGGGGACAGGGGACACCCCTGCTTAAAACCCCGTTTTATCTCTGCAGGCTTGGATACCTGTTTTCCCACTTTATAATTACCTTCTTACCTTTATAGATATCCTTTAAAAGATTACTGACTACATCTTCTACGCCTAGTGTGCCCCCACAATTCCTCTTGAACCATGCTATCATACGCTCCCTTGATATCCAAAAATGCTAGCCACAGGGGCCTGTGTTTCTTTCCTGCTATTTCGATGCCCTGCGTCAGTGAGAACAAATTGTCTTCCAACCTCCTGTGTTTCCTGCAGTTCCCCCAGCACCCCCTCAACCTCTACCCATGCCTGTAGTCTTTCCTTTATGATCTGCATCGCAGCCTGTAGACCACTAATGTCACTGTTATAGAACGGTAGTTGTTTATGTCAGCTTTGTCCCCCTTTCCTTTATAGATCATGCTCATCCTGCTAAGTTTCCATCCATCGGGAACTTCTCCATAGATTATTATTTTGCTCACTGCCTCTCTCAAAGCCTGCTTAGACGGATGGATATGGCTGCACCCTTTATATCGGGCGGTGGCTAGCGCCACCAAGCCGTAGTACTTAATGAACCAAAAACTATATTTATTTTTTTCTTTAAAAAGTAAGTTTGAGGATTCGTACTTTGCAGTGAAGAGTTTAATTTTCACTCGTGCCTTGACTTTAGCCACCAATCAGATAACCTCCTTTTAGTTAGGTCTACCCGCTTAATGTCTATTTTTCTCTCCCGGTCCCTAAACCCCAGTGCTTCGAAAAACTCTGCGCCATCATCCTGAACTATAGGGTGAAGCCCTTTACAGAACATTATCAAGTGTTCAGCAGTTTCTTCTTCCTCTCCGCACGCACTGCATACTGTGTCTACCCCTTCGTATTTGGCCCGATATGTCTTGGTTCGCAATACTCTCGTCCTGGCCTCATACAGTAGAGAACTACCCTAAGTATTATCATAGATCCTTTCCTTGGCAATTTTCTGCTTAAAAGTTCGATAGATCTATAGTGCGGACCTCTTAATCATGCCCATTTTCTACGTGTCAGTCTTCGTTTCCTTCACTTTCTTCTTAACCGATAGTTCTTTTTGGGTTGGCCACCTGCTGTTTTCTAAGTATTTACTAGTCAACTTCCTAGTTTGCTTCCTCCATTTTGTATCGACATTCTTCATGTCAAAGTAGCTGAAAACCTTCCTAGCCCAACGCTCCTCCCCCATTTCTCTCAATCGCTTCTCAAATTTTATCTTGCTGCTAGCTTCCCTGCCCTCAAATGATGTCCATCCCATATCACCTTGTACTCCCTGAGTTGGTGTATTCCCGTGAGCTCCTAAAAGACTATATCCACATGGATGGATGGATGCTATGAGCGTCCCCTTTATAACGGGGTGGTGACAAGTATGCCACCAGGCTCGACAAAAAAAAAACCTTCTTTCTTTTTTGATGTTGGCCTAATGCCTCTACTTCGATAAATTCTATCCTAATGGAAAAAAGGTAAATTTTCAGCTTAATTTCTCTGCCATTTACGGCACACTGTCCATATTTTATTTTTCCAATATTTATTTTTGTCCTTTCTCTCTAATTTTCTGCCACCAATACTCTAACCGTCTCTTACTTATTTCAATCGCGGGTGTGTTCAGCTTTCCATTGCTGTCCCTAAAACCCAAGGCCTCCTGTAGGCTCGTGCCCAAACGTACACCTGGGTGGATATCTCCACATTCAATCAGAACATGCTCCGCCGTTTCCTGATCTTTCCCGCAGCATGTGCATTGTTCTTCTTCTTTACTGAATCTTGCTTTATAACTACGCGTTCTAAGGCAACCCGATCTCGCCTCAAACAGTAAAGCGCTTCCCCTTGAATTATCGTAAAATGCCTCCCTCCTTATTTCATTTTTGCCCTTTCGGTAGTTACTCAAAGCCGGTTTTTTCTCCATAGCTGCCATCCAGTAAATCCTCTCCGCCTCCCTGACTTTTCCCTTAACGCTCTTTGTTGACATATGGCTTACAATACCAGCCGTATATTTACTAGTGAGTCTTCTAGTTCTTTTTCTCCACTGTGTGTCCACGCTCTTCCTATACAAATAACGGAACACCTTCTCTGCCCATCTACTCTCCTTCATATTTCTTAGCCTTTCTTCGAACCTTATTTTGCTCTGCGCTTCCCTCGCCTCAAAACCTGCCCACCCCATATCGCCCTTTACAGCCTCGTTTGTCGTCTTCCTGTGAGCACCCAACGCGAGGCGTCCCACAGTCCTTTGATTTACATCCATTCCCGATTGCACCTCTGCCCTCATGCACACCACTGAGTTCCCAAAAGTAAGCCCTGGAACCATTACACCCTTCCACAGACCTCGAAGCACCTCATACCTATTGTATCCCCACAACGCTCTGTGCTTCATTATTGCCGCATTCCTCTTTCCTTTTGCTGCCGAGGCTTTTTCCTGTACCTCCATGTATCTATCACTCTCATTTACCCATACTCCAAGGTACTTGTATTCACTTACCCTCGGTATTTCTTGGCCTTGTATGGACACCGTCTGATCACAGGGATCATTGAATACCATCAATCCACACTTCGTTACACTGAATCCTAGTCCAAGAGCTTCACCTTCCCTTCCGCATATATTCGCCAGCTGCTGTATATCATCTCGACTGTCCGCAAATAAGACGATATCGTCCGCATAAAATAAACCTGGAAGCTTCTGCTCAATCATCATGCCGCCCTGTTTGTGTGACAGATTAAAACCAATGTTGCTACCTTCTAGCGCTTTTTCCATACTCATCATGTACAGCATGAATAACAGCGGGGACAAAGGACATCCCTGTCTCAGACCCTTTCTGGACGAGATCACCCTCTGCGCGAGCCTGCATGCTACCGCAACGAGCCGCCCCAGCTCACCCAAACAATCGCCTGCGGCCCCGATGATGACCCGGGCTCGTAAACTGAAGGCTGCTGCCAATCGTCTTCAAAAGCACTCATCTACCAGCACCCCAACTTCTCGGCCCCATGTACGAAGGATCGGGAAACTGTTGTCACCACGCCGGCGTCAGGCACCAAAAATCAAGGCCGCCACCACGAAAAGCGCGAAGCTAACGGCCGCAGCCGAGGAGGCCGCCGCCGCCATTTCCTTAGTACCACAGCCTTCCCAACTCCATCTTGTACCCACACTACAAGAGGGAAGCAAGGCTGAGCTGCAGGACTACCAAGAATCGGTCGCATCAACACCGGCAGACAGCGAGGAACAGGCCAGTACCGATTCCTCCTCGCCCACATCATCCTCCTCTTGGGAGCACAACACGCCTCCGTCCTCCTCTCCGTCCCTGTCGCCCTCCCCAAAGGGTCTGGCCAGAACCGGAATCTGCGCTGACGGACCAGGCCGCCAACGAGCAACACAACAGGCGTCGTTTGCAGCTCCCCCCAAGCGAGCGCGCGCTCACTCTGCGCCGCCGGCAACCACTTTCTGCCCTTGCCTGCTGGCTGTGCAAGCCTGCCGCGCCGGGCGTCAAGAAGACCTGTTCGGAGAGGGGTGTGCACGTAGTGCTGTCTCTCCCCTTTTTCCAGGCGAAGGAACGCGCATGACCTCTACTGGAAGGGCAACCGAGGCAACATTGGAGTCTCTTGCGCAAGCGGGAGCCTCCCAGACCGCCACAGGAAATCCCACCCTCCTCGAGCCTTCCCCACCTTCTTCCGGTCACGCAACCCGTCCGACCCGTCCTCCAGAGAGAGCGGCCTCTCCGGTGTCTGATGGGGTGGTTTGTTTACCTCCCACCTCCTCGCCACAACAACAGCACTCTCCTCCACTCTCCCGCTCAAAGGAGAGCACGGGCGCGTCGTCTGCTACGGCCGCAGCTCCTCCGAACTCTGCCGCTAGCACCGCGCCACACCCTCCTTCTGCTTTCGGCCCCATGCGCCCACTGACGGTGGACGCCTCTACCGAAGCAGATTATGAAGAGGCCCGACGCAAGCATCAGCAGAAAAACGGATTTCCGTGCCAGGCATCAACAGCTACAAATGCCCCTTCCAGTAGGCAGCCAGCCAGTGCAGCTCCCCCAAGCAAGGGAAAGGGGCCCCGCCAGAAACCAGGTCGCCGCCAGCACCAACTCGATATTATCGAACACCTGGTCGCGAATGAGCCCCGTCGCACCTCTGCCACCATCCTCTACCGCCCCAAGGGCAGGAAGAACAACTTCCTCTCCCTCAGCCGCGACGCAATTGCAGCACAGCTCTCGAAGGTGCCCGGCACGAAGCGTGTGCGCATTAACTTCAGCGGCAACGTTGTTGCGGTTGACACCACACCCGGAGCTGACACCTCCGCTCTCCTGGCAGTGGAAAGCATCGGGAAAGTGGCTGTCAACGCCAAGACCGCCAACAAAGGAACCTGTACCGGCGTACTTCACGGCGTTGACGCGGCTTTTGACGAGGAGGTCCTCAAAAACAACATAGAGAGCTCTGCTCCCATCCTCTCTTGTGCCCGTACCGGACGCAATGTCCTTCTCCGATTTGTGGGTAACGCACCGCCACCTGAGGTGGCGTTATTTAAGCAGACCCGCCCTGTACGTTGTCGTCGTCGCCGCCCTCTCCAGTGCGCTGGCTGTGGCGCTTTCGGACACACTCATGCGACGTGCACCAGCTCCCTACGCTGTTCGCGCTGTGGCGGCGACCACGCCCGCGCCGACTGCGTTGCACCCGGCCCCAAGTGCCTACACTGCGGCGGCCCACATCCCGCCACCGAGCCCCGATGCCCTCGCTGGCAACACGAGAGGAAGGTGCTAGAAATCATGGCCTCTGCGGACCCGCCCCTCTCTCGTCGTGAGGCCGAGAGGAACCTTAAGAGCGAGGGAAAAGCCGTGCCTGCTCGAGCACCGTGCACTGGTATTTCCTCGGTAGTGCAACCGGGCCGGACGTACAGCGCGGTTGTTTCGCCCCCGGCCGCCGAACCCTCGGCCCCCGACTGCGAGGTGCAAAAGGACATGGTGATTAGTGCCCTGGCCGCTGCCGTGCAGGCCCTCATCGGGACAATACCGCAATCCGGCCCTGTGTTCGAGCTGTGCAACGCGGCCCTGGCCGCCCACGCTGCCCTCAATCAACATGGCTAGCGGCAAGGTGTTTCGGCCGCGGATTCTTCAATGGAACGTTCGTTCTCTCCGCTGCCGTCACGCCGAGCTGTCTACCCAACTCCTCCGACGCGAGTACGACGTCTTGCTGCTGCAGGAAACCTACGCTCGCGTCGGAACACTCAACCTACCTGGTTTTGTCGGCTATCACAGCACCACGCAGTGCGAACTTGAAGAGTGTAGCGCAGTCCGGTGCAGCACTCCCTCGCATCCTCCCGGCACGTCGCGGGCTTCGGTTTATGTGCGCGCCGACCTCCCTCACGCTGCAGTGGACATCGAGGACATTCTCTGTGACACCCTCGAGGCCGTCGCCCTGACTGTGCGCATCGGGAGCACGGACACCAGTGTCGCGAGCGTGTACGTGCGCACATCGAACTACTCGGCACGCTGGGACACCCAATTCGTGTGCCGCCTCGCAGACCGCCTAAATCGCGACGCGGTCATCGGTGGCGACTTTAACTCTCACCACACCTCGTGGGGCAGTGGCGTGACGAACCACCGTGGGCGCGACCTTCTCGATGCCGTGCAAAAGGCCGGACTGCTCGTTATAAACACGGGTAGCTGTACTCTCGCGCGCCGTGGTGTGTCCGACAGTGCCATCGACCTGACTCTCGTGGGTGGTACGTGTAAATATGAGTGGCAACGTGCACCGGACTCTCAGGGCTCCGACCACTACCCCATCATGGTCACACCCCCCTCAGCTTACATCAGGTACACTCGGACCTACAGTGTTGTGAAGTGGACTCGCTTCAGAGAACTGTGTGCTAGAGTGCCAGTCTCTGCAGACTTCTTCACCGCGCTGGCCGAGTGTCACGACGCAGCTACCACCCACTGCACCGTGCCTGCGGGCACCCCCGCACCAGACATCAGCCTCCTCAACCTTCGCGCCGCGCGTCGCAGGGCGCAGATTGTGGCGGTGCGCTCGCAGAAGGCGGAACATTGGCGTGCCTATAACTGTATTGACGCGGTGTGCCGCAGGCACGCCAGACGCCGTCGCAACCAGAGCTGGGGGAGCCTCTGCTCGTCACTAGATGACCCTCAGAACCACGCCCAAGCCTGGCGCATTTTCGCTGCCGTTCTTCGCACCAGAGAGCCTCGCTGCCCGGTTCTCTGGGTTGCTGTTGCAATGAAGATCGCCACGCAGGAATTGGCTGAGCTGCTGGCAGACAAGTTTGCCCCTCCTGCTTGCCCACAGCCTCCACAGGGACTACCACCTGTGCCTGCACTCAACAGGCCTGAGCTGTTCGCTCCCGAGCGGTACTTTCCCACCGAGGGCATTCTGCTAGAGATCCGCGCATTGTGCACGGAGGAGTTTACTCTCAGCGAGCTGACCGCAGTGCTCAACAACCGCACGAAGCGGTCTGCCCCGGGAGTGGACGGCCTCACCTACCAGGTGCTGCGCAACATTGACCCCTCCACGCGGCCCCGGTTGCTGGAGGCCTACAACGAAGTGTGGCGCACAAGTCAGGTGCCTCCTGGCTGGAAAGAGGCGCTCGTGGTGCCCATCCTGAAGCCACGGAAGCCGGCCACGGAGCTTTCATCCTACCGGCCAGTGTCACTTACCTCGGCCGCAGGGAAAGTCATGGAAGCCATGGCGTTGCGACGCCTTCGCTGGATTGCCACCGCAACCAACGCATTCCCTCCCGAACAGAGCGGATTTCGCCCAAGGCGCTGTACGTTCGACTCACTGGCCGACGTGATCGCCACCCTCGAGGAGGCCAAGTACCCCGGCGATTACGGCATCCTCGTGCTGCTCGACGTGAGAAGTGCGTTTGACTGTTTGCCCCACGCATCGATTTTGGACGCACTTCGTGACCTCGGTGTGTGCGGGCGGATGTTTGACTACCTGGAGAGCTTCTTGGGCGACCGCACTCTTCGCGTTCGTGTTGGCTCCACAATCAGCGGTCCCCACTCCGTCACCGCAGGCGTACCCCAGGGCAGCATATTGAGCCCTTTTCTGTTCAATCTGGCTCTTGCCAAGCTGCCCGACTACATCCCGTGCAACACGGCGTGTGAAGTGCATGTGGCGATTTACGCCGATGACATTGCGCTGTTTGCCTGCGGCCCCGGTCGCCACCGGGCAGCCCTTCTCGAGTCCCTCCAGGTGGCCATCGACGCGGTTGACGCATTCCTGAACGGGGTTGGACTGGCGCTCGCCGCCTCCAAGACGGAGGCACTGCTCGTCCACCCGCGAGCGTCGACACGCCGCTCCACGCCTCGGCTCTCACTCCGGGGCCTCCCCATCGAGTGGAGCACGAAGGTGCGCTACTTGGGGGTGACCATAGACCACCGGCTCAGCTGGCGACCGGCCGTCAACGATCTGCGGACGAGCAACCGCAAGGTACTCGGCGCCGCACGCAGTCTCCTCGCGCGAGGTCACGGCTGCACCCCTGCCCTTGCCCTGCGAGTCTACAACGCAGTCGCATCGGCACGCGTGATCTACACTGCAGCAGTGGCTTCGTTGAGTGCTTGCCAGCTAGCTGCCTTGGACGCGGACCATCGCAACGCCGTGCGGGAGTACTACGGACTTCCCCAAACCTCCCAGGTGGGCCCCACGCTCGCCGAAGCGGGGGAAACTCCCATCTCCCTGCGGGTGACCCAGCGGACACTAAATCATGTACTGCGGCTGAAAACCACAAGGCAGGGGCAGCTCCTTGTGAACAGGCTATATGCTCTACCTCACTCATCCATGGGGCAGCGGGCGAGTGAGCTCTTGACGGTTGTGCCAGACATGCAGTACCCCAGCTGGCTGGCTATCCCACCCTACCGCCACACCCCTCTGGTGATCACCAAGACCATTGGCGGCATCAAAGCGAAGGCGCGCACCCCGCTGGCAGCGATGCAGCAGGAGTGCTCCGCCCTCCTTCACGAACAGCTGAACGGCCGGCTGCTTGTTTACGTCGACGGGTCAGTGCTTCGCGACGGCTCCGTGGCCGCCGCCTGCGTTGTGCCATCAGTCGGCGCGGTTCTCAAGTGCCGCCTCCCCTCCCTCGCCTCCTCCACTGTGGCGGAACTCGCCGCTATAAATTTGGCAGCCGATTTCCTGACTGAGCGGGCACCCATGAGCGCTGCAGCCATCATCTGCGACTCCCGGGCGGCCTTGGCCGCGATCTCGCGCGAGGAAGACGGCAGCCTCCTTGCGCAGAGAGTTGCCCGGAAGCTACACGCCGTGCAGCAAACGGGCTGCGACCTTTCGCTGCACTGGGTGCCTTCGCACATCGGAATACCCGGCAACGAGGCGGCCGACTGTGCCGCGAGGGATGCGCACGACCCCGACACCGGCGTCACCAACTTCGTGTGCTCCGCGGATGCCGGCCGTCTCCTCACCGCCCGCTACGTGCGCGAGCGTCATCCCGACCCTCGCGTAGCAGCTGGAAAGCCGCCGCGGCGGCTCCCTCTCAAGGGACTCCCAAGACGAGACCGCGGTTTCCTTCTCCGTCTCCGCACCGGAGACAACTACACCGCCGAGCGAAAACATCGGCACTCCGGGCGTGGCAGTCCATACTGCATGGACTGCGGCGACCTGGAGACTCTGGACCACCTTTTGCTTCATTGCCCGGCTGGTGACGCGAGCAGACAGGTGATGCTCGCAACGTACGGAGCTCTCGGCCTGCCTCGGACAACAACTGAGCACCTCTTGTTCCCGAACAGTGGCCGCGCGCATATCAAGCGTGCCCTTTCAGCGCTGCTCGACTTTGTAGACGGAAGCGGACTGCGTGAGCGAATTTAGAGAATTCGCGCCCCGTGATTTTGGTAGACGATCTGTGCGTCCCCCCCTTCCTTTGCTCGCTCTCTCCTTTCTCTTTCCTCTCTTCGCTCAAGTCTATTATCCCCCATTCCCCTTCCCATGTGAACCACTGCTGAGGTGTCGCACTTAGCTGCAGACAGTTGCGGGGTTCACTTTTCTTTTCTTTTCCAATTTTAAGAACCACTTCCCCCCAGACCCTTGCTAACCTCAATGTTCTCTTTGCTACGCATTCCTTCCCACTCTATGCAAACTGTATTTTCTCGGTATATCTCCCTCAAAAGCTGTATACAGTCGTCGCCCATGCCCATTCCTTTCAATATATCCCACAAAATTTCCTGATTAACGTTGTCGTATGCCCCAGTGATGTCTAGAAAAGCCACGTACAAGGGCCTATTCTCTATTTTAGATATTTCTATACACTGAGTGAGAACAAACAGGTTATCGTCTATCCGCCTGTCGACTCGAAATCCGTTCTGAAGTTCTCCCAAAATATCGTTATGTTCGGCCCATGTTTCTATTTTCATTTTTACTGCTTGCATCGCCAACCTGTATAGTACCGATGTAATGGTTAGTGGTCTATACGAGCGAATCTTGTCCTTTTCTCCCTTGCCTTTATAGATTAAGTTCATTCTACTTTGTCGCCAACTGTCCGGTATTTGTCCGTCCTTTAAGCTTTTTTCTACTGCTTTTAACAATGCTTCTTTAGTGTTATGTCCTAGTTCGTTAATGAGGCTAACGGGAATCCCATCTAAACCCGCGGCAGTGCGCTTTGGAATTTTTCCTTCGGCCTTTTTCCAGTTGAAATTATCAAGTACTACCTCTTCCTCTGTTGCTTTCTCCGCCACACTTTTACTCACCGGGGAGATCCCCTGGACGCTCTTTTTAAACGAATCGGCTGTTACCTTTTGGATGTAACCTAGCGCTTCGTACCCTTCCAATTGATTTCCTCCTTCATCTAGAATATGTTGTTGCGTTGTGACAGACTTCCTACCTAGCGCCTTTATGTGGCTCCAAAAAATCCTAGGCGCGGCCTCCTTTTTTTTCGTGTATCTCTGTCATCCAGCGTTCACTTTCACCTTTAATTTTTGCCTCTACCAATTTCTGTACAAGGGATTTTTTCTCTAAATATATTTCCCATATTTTTTTTACTTCGTCCTGCGGCCGCTTCTCCTTTTTTGCCTTTCTATGCTCCCGTGATGCTTCGCGTCGCTTCTCGATCGCCTCCCGGATTTCCTTGTTCCACCAACTTTTTGGCTTCCTTTTTCCTTTCCGGCAAACAGTTTTCTTCTCTTTCCCTATCTCCTTCGTCATTAGATGTAACAGCTCACTATACTCCCAGTCCTTGCTGACGGCGCCGCACTACAAGCCTCGAGTATTAGATGCTCCGCATCTAAAAACTGTTAATAACTCGGCTAAACAAATACCTTAATAAGTTTAATATACTGAAGCCCTGTCAATTTGGCTTTCGCGCTGGAAGTTCTACTAACCTTGCTATTCTTTCCCTATCAGACTTTATCAAACACTCCATAGACGCAGGATTTGTAGTAGGGTCAGTTTTCTTAGACTTTACAAAGGCATTCGATACCATTATTCATGTCATAGTATCCAAGAAACTGGAATCATACGGTATTACAGGTCCATCCCTCAAATTTTTAAACAGTTACCTCCTTAACAGAAAGCATACTGTTTACATATCGGGCTCATATTCTTCTACTAAAATAATAAATCAAAGGGTTCCTCAAGGGTCATTACTGGGTTCGTTACTTTTTTTACTTTACATTATTGACCTTCCTGACATTATACACATGGCTCACTGCGTTTTATATGCTGATGATACTACCATTTTCAGTGCTGAAAGATGTATTGACAACGTCACTAATAAATTAAATGCTGTACTTTGTAGCGTGTCAAAATGGTGTCAGGAAAATTTATTAATTAATAATCCAAATAAATCTAAGTTTATGGTTTTTAGATCAGCTCAACGCAAGTTAACTTCCTCACTACAGCTCACAGTTAACTCTCATGTGATTAATATCAGCGACAGTGTATCTTATCTTGGCGTTCACCTCGACGCTAACCTTAACTTCACTCTCCATATTGCTCACATTAGAAAAACGGCAGCATTCGGCATTCGCGCATTACTCAAAGCTCGCTCATACTTTTCTCATAAAGCACTCCTTTCACTATACTTCGCATTCATTTATTCTCATATCACTTATGGCATCGCATCATGGGGGAATACTTACCAGTGTCATGTTTCATCCGTACAACATTTACAAAATCGAGCTATTCGAGTTATTTTTAACTGTTCTCGCGACAGTAGCGCCACTCCCCTTTTTCGAAGCAATAAAATATTAACTGCTAGCCATCTATTCAGGTTTAATCTAATTATGCTTCTGCATAAACAAATAAGAAATCAACTTTCTGCTAATTTCATTGATCCTAAGATGTTAGTTAATACTAACACAACCAGGTTTGCGGCTAATAATAACTTTTTACTTCCTAAGGTTCGTACTAACTGTGGTAAATCATCTTCTCTCTTCTGTACCATCACCATATGGAATAATTTGCTCACTTCGCTAAAATGCAGTGTTTCTTTATTTTCATTTAAAACTCATTAAAAGAGTACCTGTTAAATAGTTGATCTATCTTCTTTGTGTTGTTTTATGCTGTATTATTTGTTTTTTTGATTCCATGCCTTTTTTTCATTCTGCTTTATATATTTTTGTTTCCACGATTCTAACAGCTGCTTGTGCTTTTATTATTTGTAATCATCACCGAGGGTCCCGTTGCAGTCTTGTACTTTGGGACCCTCATCTGTATATTGTACTCCCTGTAACATCCTTTTATGACATGATAATAAACCGATTGATTGATTGATTGAATGTGCAAAGAACAGGACATGAGGCTTCCTTTCGACGTTAACAGCAAGGCTCTATTGGCACACAAAAACAAAGCGCAAGAGCAGACGCGCAACGTCGTCTTCCTAGAAAACGCCAGAGACCGCCACACGTGATGCTGGCTTCTTCCTCCTTTTGTGCTTACGGCTTATAACCGTGACAATATTGTTACGAATAAATAAATATAGCACCTGGTACTATATAAACTCTTTATTTAGGGCGAACTTGTGCCCCGTAAACTCAAATCTAAAATGGTCAGCCAAAAATGTCTCTTGTTCGCTGACTCGAACTTCGTCGGTCTCTTCCTCTGCCCCTCGAGTCTCGTGGCGTAGCATCGTGGCGTGTGTAGTACGGTGTTCCATGGCGCGGCTTTCTTGCTACTTGCTTGGCGGATTTTACGAACGCGAATTGTGGCACGCGTCTTCTGTGATGGGTGAGCTGTGGCATTAGTCCCCCTCTTAGCACGCATCGCCCCGATGCGTAGAGCCAGCTGACAGTTTATAAACAATAGGACTTGTTCTTGTGTTAGACGACGTGAGTCAGTTCACTTGTTCAGTTCCTGTCGTAGTACGGTTTCATACGTACTACATGTACAACTTCCGGGAGATTCCTGCGTCGTGTTGTGCATACTTGACCTTCAGGGATCACTTCGTAGTTTAATGGGCCTAGCTGACGAAGAACCCTATAAGGGCCAAAATAGCGCCGCATAAGCTTTTCTGATAGGCCACGTGCACGTACAGGCATCCAGACCCACACTTGGTCTCCCGGAGAGTACTGAACGTCCCTTCGTCTTAGATTGTAACGGTGCGCGTCAACGTCCTGCTGTAAACATTTAAATTACTGGTCGGACTACTCTTCATGTTATGCGCTTTATCTTTAATGCGTTTTATCTGTAAACAACGTGCTCGCCACGTGCTCGCGCATGGAAACTATATCTTTTTACTCGTGTATCAGGTGCCCTTCAAATTGTGTGACTTGCATATATATATGCCCATATATCGCCTTTCATGCCGGTTTTCATTATTGTATCTTATTATGTGCACATGTATATAAACAGCACTCGTGCCATAAACTGTATTCCGATGAAGGCCGGACCCGCGGCCGAAACGTCAATAAAATCACTTTGTACGTGCGTCCTCTTCCCTAAGGATAATCTTACCCGGACCCAGCATCACATTTGTTCATATATATATATATATAGATATATATATATATATATATATATATATATATATATATATATATATATATATATATATATATAGATATATATATATATATATATATATATATATATATATATATATATATATATATATATATAGTTTGGATTGGTAGATGCTTGGCCAGACAGTTGTTCCTGCTTTGTTGGCCTGGTGCAAGCTCCTAAAGTTGGGCTTTGTGATAACATAAAACATCATGCTTGCAGCACGGCCTTGAGATGCCATGTTTAGTTGACTTGGCTCGGCTGCCTAGCTAGACCCCATGAGGTGTAAGTTTGACTGCAGTTACCAATGGCTGACGTTGCTATCCTTTTGTTTTATGCCTTTTTTAATGATACGTGATTGGCTGTATTTTCACAGTTTGCACTCAGCCCGTGAAGCATACAGAAAGCCTTTTCTGTCCCCCCTTTGTTGCAGACAACGGCGGCTACCTATGGGAGGCTGTTGGATCGCTTTGACAGCGGTAGAATTGTGGAATCGTTGCTTGTGGGCAACAACAAGTTTCCCGAGCTCTCCGCAGCTTTCGACACCAGCAGCGCCGAGTACATTTGCTGCACCGAGTGCGTGTCGCGAAGCCTCCTGGAGTTCTCGTCCGTCGCCACCGGCGCTCCGGTGCCCTGCAGTCGGTGCAAGGATGTGCGGGCCATGCGAAAAAGTTACGCTGTTCTGCAGGCACGCGTCATCTCGTACTTTTTCTGGCCCGCTGTCTTGGACTCCATGAACGTAGCCGAGACCGTGCAGCTCCCTGTGGAGCCAGCGAGAAAGCGCGCCAAGATCTATCGCTGGAAGGCAAAACTAAAAAAACCCTAGGTGAAGGCGAAGTGGATGCAGCGCAAACAAGTGGCTGCTGAGGCGGCGGCGGCGGCTGGTGCGACAGCACAGCAAGTAAATGCTCCAGGAGAGGACGGCAGCGCTGGACCCTCTCGCACTTGAGTGTACCTGCTGCTTGTTTCAAACACAGAAACATTATGTTGAGTTCGTTCGTGGCTGTGTCATGAAAAGAGACCGGATATTAGGCAAATGGATATTTCGTTTTTGCGTGCCTATCGTGCCATTTTGACATATGAGCATGAATCTGAGAGCTTTTGTAGTGTTTTTGGTGCCCATAAAGGCCTAGTTTTTGAATGTTTGCGCCCAAATTTTTAGATAAGTGCTTAGAAATGCCTATTTGTAAAATTGGTGCCTTTATGAACGCTGTTTACTTTTCATATTTAGCTTTTGGGTACAACTGGAGACAGTTATTCATGTTCTCAGGCGAAATTGAGCTTTTGGAACACTGTGGAGTGCAACCAATACTCCCATCTCAAAAGTTATTTTCAGCACTGTCATAGCTAAAAGGCTTCTTAGCCAATGGAAAGGCCAATTAGCCTCTGCACATGTATTCATTCGCGCCGCGTCGTCTTCTCGATATCTCGGCGCTTACTCGCATGCGTATGAAACGCGAGGTGCTTCTGTGCAGCCGCAGGACAATGAATAACAAATGCGAAAACGTGGAGTGTGATGAGGGAAAAAAAAGTGTAGATAAAAAAAGTCCACGTGGTTTTTGTTTTGTTTGTCATTTACTTAGCGGAGCTTCACTAGGTCGCATAAGAATTTTTACGTACACTTGAAGTTGTTGCATGTCCGAAGAAAAGCTTTGCAGCACTATAATCTATACAACATCTTGATTGGTTCACTACAAGCCTCGAAAGCAAGATGTGAGGAGGTGAGCTTAAAACTTTTGCCTCTCGTACGCTGTGGATTTCGCTAGCGAAATGGCTCCCCTGCCCTCTTCGGTATCGTAGCATCTCTGAGCCAGAAGGCCACACGACGCAGACATATCAACACGTCATGCGCAGGCAAGTACAGATTGTGCACGCAATCTATGTGTTCATTTCGATATTCTCTGTATTGTACTGCATGTTTCTATTGGATGGAACTATCTATGCGCGCACATTTGGAGAGGCTGCCAGGATCGTGTACCCTCACGACGATACACAGCGTCGCACCACTAGAACTGCTATAAAGGATGATGCACCAAAAACATGCCAAGCATTGTGAATGCTGGCACCGGCACTATGCGAGAATGGTGAGAACTCCAACGCAAAGGAACTTGCTCGATACGAAGTTACAAATAATAATAGCGTGCGTTGATTCCGTTTGTATGCTTTAAAGTATTTCTGCCAACATTCATACTTCTAGGCAGGCAGCAGTGTATACACAAATGACTCACGTCACCTTGAATAATTCTCGGTGTCACGTACTACTTAGACATGCTTGTATGCAACACCACCCCCATGTTGGGGCTGCGCCCGTGAGATGATGGTCAAGCAGCGTTGAATCTGACATATCACCTTTTTCGGGGCGTGTAGCATTTGCAAATCTTGGCGCATGAGACTGGGAGCGCCCATTGCATGCATTCCTCTTGCCTGCTCGAAGCTCTCAAACCTGGTTGAGGGCCCTTTAAGGTGTTCACAGACAGAAGAGAAATTGACTCTGTACAGTTAAACCATGTTATTACGAGACAAAATGGCCTTTCTGTCATATTGGCGCTCTGGCTATTTGCTCCTGTGTTGCCCTTCTCAGTCATGCCGAAAAGAAAGACCCAGGAGCGTGTTTATTCGACGGTTGATACTCAACTTGCCATGCTAGACTAGAAAATGGGAGACCATATTTTTCGAACTCTGTGGGAAAGACATTGCACGGCTATGCTAAGCTATTGGCACCATTGTACCGTCACAAACTAAAATATTCATGTTTGCTTTTTTGTTGTAGACACAGATCCCGCACCTATTTCTTCAAAAATATGAATTGTGTCGAAATTCATTGCGCCTATATTTATGATTTCAGAGACCTAAAAGAATGTTTTACCCCCCTATTTATGGCGCCTGAAATCTAGTTCTTTAGTGCCTATGATTCCGGCTTCTAGTAATGAGACAGTCATAATTACTGGTTGAATGTGATATTGTTTGAAGCCCGGGAAGCTTTTTCCGTGATAGTTTAGTGTAATAACGGTTGATTCATACATTTGTTCATCACTATTCATGCAGTGTTCCTCCAAATAAATTATTCTTCTTGGTGTTACAGTGTGAATTGAGCGTTATTCCCTCTGCGAATTGTTGTAAAGCCTGCCAATCGCCAATAGCAGCACTTCCCACTGCCAGCAGTGTTTAGTGTGTCGAATGGTTACGTCCCGTACAAGGGCTGGGAAGGCTGGAAATTCGGGACAAGAAAGAGCTCCACGTGTCTTTTGTTGATGCAATATGTCAAGTATCACGTGCGGCAGATCGTAGACGCTAAAGTTGAAATTTGTAAAGGAGGCATCGCATAAGAAGTGCAATAATGACACGGGGGATGAAATACTTAGGATGTGAAACTCCCATTGGATCGGGCGTCCGCAGGTGTCCAAATAATGTCGCATAGAATATATAAGTAACATGATCACACGGAGACATTCCCGTTGACGGCACAAAGTTGCAACCACGACACATGCAAGTTTTTGTTAAATTCAACCAGTTTTCTTTCATTTCTTGTGAGTAAAATTCTTCTGTTTTCTTAGATGCTCAAGATCAAAATAATACAGAAGTTTCAAATAAATTGACCTGAAATTGCATTCTTGGGTCTCAGGAGGGTCAGGCACCCCATGAAGTCGCCGCTTGATGAGGCATAACCGTGGCAAATTATCTACACTCACAACTTGTAAAGCATCTTGCACAGAAGTTTATTATATTCAAAAATTAGTTCTAAAGATATGTCGCTAGCAGAGTATCGAATTTAAGACTATTTTTCATTCACTTCGTTATAACCAATATTTCGTTATATCGAGGTTTCAGTGTATACACGTTGGAATCTGTATCTTAATTTGAGCTATGTATATTGTAGATCAGTAACGATATGTGTTTTAAATGCTGCTGCTGCCTCAGAAATGATTGATTCCCGAGATATCGGAAACACATTATTTCAGATGGCGGAGAATAGGGGGAAATTTTGAGCCACTTTTCGCGCCTCCTTACCCACGTAAACTTCCTTCTCTGTCCCAGCCCTTGTGGGACTAAATGTCTTCACTGCAGCCCTCTAGTTGAGATGGGTTTGAGGCACCTGTAATAGAATAGGAGGAGGAGATGACAGAAAGGAGCGAGTTGTTCAGTAGCAAGAGGGTGATGTGTATGCGCTGAGGGCATTTACAAGTTGCAAACTAAGTCACTGAGGCATCGGTGGGATGAAAAAGCATGCTCTTGGAGGATGTTTTCTTCTCAGGGGGGTCTTTCATCGCTCCCCCTTTCCGAGCTCCCTGACATGAAGAGTACTATGTGTTGTCTTCGCGGCGTCGTTGAAGCACAAGAAGCATCGTAAAAAGGAAAGATAGTTTACTTAAACACAACACAAGTGAAGTTGTTCGTGTGTGTTACTGCGCGTGTTGGTAACTAACCAAATTTTTGTATATTGTCTAAGTTATTGAGTTGTTGAATAGGATGACCGAGCATTTTTATGTGAAGTCGGTCAAGACCTGTGGCAGAACAGCCTTTGCGAGGACGTTAAGCTTTTCAGGATGGCCGAATGTTGGCGAATTGCTTGCACGTCCACGAGATGTACGTACCTTGTTATAACTAGTGAAAAGACTGGGTAAACGAAGAGAGTTGCTTAGTTAGCCTGTGTTGCATGCGAGTATCTGTGTTTAAGTAAATAATCCTTCCTTTCTATGACGCTTGCTTCAACGACACCTGAAGACAACATACGCTGTGGTTCTCGAATGTGCATTCTGTGGAGAAGATCCCTGAATTACTTAGGCTCTCATCTATTGCCAACAGACTGTTGGCCATCCTGTCTTGCAGCTATTTCAAAGAGGCCCACTCCTTTTCCTTTGAGGCTTTTAAAATTAGGATCATGGGGCATTTGCTCCCTCCAGTAATATGAAAACTCTCCACCTATGCAGGGCAATTTCTCATTTTCCATGTTCTCGTTGAATTACCTTTATGATCGAATCCTTGTGAGATGGCAATGCAAATTACATGTCTCTGTGGCAAATACAAAGCAGTATAATTAGTTAACACGTATGTTGGAAGGATCGGGTACAACAAGGTAAATGTATGCATCAGATTATGTACGAGTGTCCCTTAAATTGCAACTAAGACTCCGAAGCTTTGCAACAAGCTATGAGGTTGCTTAACAGACTTCAAAACCTCAACCGAATAAATTAAAACAAGTACTTTTATTGATGTATTTTTTAAAAATTTCTCTTCGATCTTTTAAATTGAGTGTTGTAGCTGTGAATCTATATTCACGACCTCGCACCCTGCTCCCCAACACTGATGGTGTGCTTTGGTGGTGTTGAAACTGCCAGTGGTGTTTAAAACTGCAATGTAAATCTTGTCAAACTGAAACATCTTTCTGAACACCAGCAGTTCGGTGAATTTTACATCAATTTAGCACTGTAAAGCGTGCACTATTGAAAAGTATAAGGTTGCTTTGTGGCATGTACTCGTCAACTACGAGGCATTCTTGCTAAATCTTCATATGTTCACCCAACGAAAATGTGAGTGGTGTGGTAGTGGTTAGAGGAGGAAGAAGGCACTTTATTTCTGCAGCTTGATAGGGAGCACGACGCAGTGCCTGTGGGGAATGGAGGAAAAGCGGATAGAAGTGATGACTCGTGAATAGTTTAAGCGAATCGATAAATGTTCTGACTGAGCTTATAAATGTTTGCAGAAATTCCTATCAAAGGAATGCAGGCATGTGCAGAATTGCAAAGCACAAAAATTTGGACAGCTGCCCGCTGTTGGTGCAATGACTGAGGTACGTAAGAGTGGCCTTCCCTTCTCCGATACTCGCATTAATCCTCCTCACTCCCCTTCCCCTTCTCCACTGTATACATGCTACGCTATGATACTCTTTCCCCCTACTCAACGTCGGTTACATTGCACACACCAATGCCATAGAGTTTCATACAATAGTATTATTGTATGAAACACTGTGCCACATTGCTATCACAGCAGAGAAAAAATTGGCCTCGTATCTGCATCGCATTTTCAGCACAGCGTAGGAAACGCTAGGGTCTTTAGGATTGCATATTTATGCACTTTCTAGTAAAGGAACACACAACCTTGTAGTTACTTATTGATGTTGCGCGTCAGATATGCGTAACATTTGCTTTTTGATCGAGAATGCTCCCCTTTGAAGATGTCTGGGCGTTGCCGGGTGGCTGAATAGTGTGACAGACCAACGTCTCCTCTAAAAGATGCCTGCCGCATGAGAAGAAAAACGGCTGCGATATTCTTTCCCTCCTTTATTTTAGAATGTTCTCGGTCGCTAGCGTCACTTGTGGCGGACTATGCAACAACGCAACACTTTGAATAGCCTCCCAAATAGCGGTGTACAGTTGCAGGTCTCGAACAACTCTAGACTGACGCGCCCCCTTGGGCCGCAGATGAAAAACGCTTAGCTGGTACTAGAGGTGTGCGCCGAGGTGATTTCGACCGGCGGCTTAGCTGGTACGTGGCCTCCGCGATCGGCTGCCGGCGGCGCGCCGTTGCTCCGGCCGTCCCATTTGGCACGGAGGCAATGGGAGCGGTGTAATTTTGCTAACTCCGACGCATGCCGTGAGGCGGTGCCGTTAGCCTAAGGCAAGTTTGGAAAAAACAGGTTTAGCTGGTTCAACTGTCGCAAGGCCCAGCTTCGGCGAGGTAGTGTTGGGGCTGGGAGGGGACAAAGCAGCCGGCGTCACAGGTGCGAGTAGCCCCCAGGTGCGGGACGCTCCAGCTGAAAAGTCACAGCATCTGATAATTGCCGGAGACTCGAATTTAAATCGATGCACAGAAGCCATCAAAGAGAGGGTAAGAGGTGACAAGAGGGTTGCAGTAGGGGCGTTTCCAGGACGCAAGCTTGAAGCAGTCATAAGGCAAGCGAGCGCAAAACTCAAAACTACAGCTGATAGACGAAACCTCGTGATAATTTCAGGTGGTTTAAACGATGTCCTAAATGAAGATACAGCAGGACTAGCAGCCACACTGGCGAAAGGCGTCGATCACATGCGCGCCACTTTTCCTAAGGTACAGGTAGTGATATGCACGATACCGGAGGTACCGGTGCGTGATAGCAACCTGCAAAGAGCGGTTGTCAACGCAAACCAAGAGATATGGCGGATGAGTCGAGAGAAAGGTTTTGAGGTGGTGGAAATAAACAGAGAGGTGCATAGGTGGAGTGGTTTTGAACGAGACAGAATTCACTTCGATGGGCGGCTAGGTCATGAAGTGGGTTGGCGACATGCAGGACACGCAGTAGCTTTTTTGGAGGGCAAGCGAGCCCTTCGGGGTGCAGGATAGCTAGTAACGAGGAAAATAACCAGGGAGACTCTTCGACAGGTGGTATGGACAGATACGATTTCAAAGTGGCGCCAATATCTAAGATAGGTAGAGTTTGGGGCAGAAATAGACGTAGCCACGAGCGCCGAGCCAATTCCGACATAGGGTATATTAACATGCAGGGTGGTAGGAACAGGCTCAAGTGAGAAGAGATAGAAGAACAGCTAAGGGAAGAGAGGCCGATGGTATACGGTTTTGCAGAAACACATCTCAGGGACATGGAACAACCTCCGAACAATCCGGACTACGCGTGGGAATATTGTAATAGAACAGAAGGCAGCAGAAAGGGGGTGGTATTGGGGCATTCATTCATAAAAGTACAGACTGGCAAAGGGTCAAGCAGGAGTGCAAGGAACATTTATGGCTAAAAGGGAAAGTGGCAGGACAAATGACACTCCTTGGTTTCGTTTACATGTAGACGGGAGCAAAGGCCAGTGAGGAAAACCAGGCAATGGTAGAGTGTATATCAAAGGACATTCAGGAGTTAGGAAGAGAGTGCGAGATAAGTATACTAGGAGACATGAATGCGCACATAGAAGATATAGATGGGTATCCCGACCCGACAGGCAAAATGATCATGGATATGTGTGAAAGGCTTGATTTGATCATTTGCAACAGTACCGAAAAGTGTGAAGGGCAAATAACGTGGGAGGTAGGAAGGCTGCAGTCGACGATAGATTATGCACTGATGTCACATAGGATGTATGATAAGATCAGGGGAATGCACATAGATGAAGGTGGCTCCAGAAGTCTGGGTAGTGATCACAAACGTATCAAGCTAAGTTTTGGAAGAGCAGTGAAAGTGGGAACGAGACAAGATGAGCAACTACAGGAAAATTTTTATCCAGAAATGCAAATTGAAATAGGCACTAAACAAATTGAGAAAGTAATCACGGAGTATAATAAGACAGTGTGGACATACACGAATCTAATTAGACTCTTTGAGCTAGAGCTTGCTAAGATGCGTGACAAGTCACCCTGGAAAAGAAGACACAAACCCAAAAGTTGGTGGGATGAGGAAGTTAAGAGAGCCATAGCAAAACGTCAGGAAGCCTCTAGGGAACACAGACATGCTAAGCAGCGGGGTGAACCGACAGATGATGTTGAAAGAAAATGGGAAACCTTTCTAAGCTGTAGAAGGGAGGCATCCGTTCTGATCAATGAATAGATTAGAAGAAAAGGAGCTCAGTGGCTGTCAGAAGTACATAAAAAAGATAGAAAGGCAGCTGCGAAATTTCGGAACCATCTAAACTCCCTAAGAAATGAGACGAGCCTAGAGCAGAGTTTTATAACTACAGCTCAAGGTGCTAGGCTAGAAGGGGACGAAGGTATTGAATATATAAGAACAAGGGTGACAGAAGAATTTCAACAAAAAAGTACTTTATGCACCACAATAGACAAGGACGAATCAAGTGGTGCAATGGCTCCATTTTCACAACGAGAGTGGGAAAGGGCTGAGAAAAGGGTTCCTAGTAGTACATCAACAGGCCCAGATGGCAATCCGATTAGGCTGATAAAGACATTATGTCCGAAGTCTAAGCAGGCTTCGAGAGAGGCAGTGAGCAAAATAATAATCGATGGTTAAGTTCCCGATGGATGGAAACTTAGCAGGATGAGCATGATCTATAAAGAAAAGCGGGACAAAGCTGACATAAACAACTACCGTCCTATAACAGTGACATCAGTGGTCTACAGGCTGGCGATGCAGATTATAAAGGAAAGACTGCAGGCATGGATAGAGGATGAGGGGGTGCTGGGGGAACATCAGAATGGGTTTCGGAAACACAGGAGGTTGGAAGACAATCTGTTCTCACTGACGCAGTGCATCGAAATAGCAGAAAAGGAACACAGGCCCCTGTGGCTAGCATTTTTGGATATCAAGGGAGCGTACGATAGCGTGGTTCAAGAGGAATAGTGGGGAATACTGGACACACTAGGCGTGGAACATGTAGTCACTAATCTTTTAAAGGGTATCTATGAAGGTAACAATGTAGTCATAAAGTGGGAAAAACAGGTATCCAAGCCTGCAGAGGTAAAAGGGGGGCTTAGGCAGGGGTGCCCCCTATCGCTCTTATTATTCATGATGTACCTACAAGGATTAGAAGCAAAATTAGAGGGAAGTGGACTGGGCTTCAATCTCTCTTTAGTCAAACAAGGAAAACATTGATCAGGCACTACCAGCATTAATGTACGCAGATGATATAGTGCTAATGGCCGACAACAAGGAAGATTTGCAGAGATTGATGGACATCTGCGGTAAAGAGGGCGATATGTTAGATTTTAGATACAGTAAGAAAAATTCAGCAGTCATGATTTTCAATGACAACGAAGGTAGTGAGCATAGAATACAGGAGGTCATGCTAGAGATAACAGATAAATACAAATATCTGGGCGTAGGGAAAAGCAATGGGACCGAGTACCTGAGGGAACACGAAATATACGTGACACTAAAGGTAACAGGAATGCAGCAGTGATGAAAAATAGGGCACATTGGAATTACAATAGGTATGATGTTGTGAGAGGAATATGGAAAGGGGTCATGGTTCCTGCACTGACGTTCGGCAATGCGGTCTTGTGCATGAGATCAGAAGTTCAAGCAAGATTAGAAATTAAGCAACGTGGAATAGGTAAGCTTGCTTTAGGAGCTCACGGGAATACACCAAATCAGGGAGTACAAGGTGATATGGGATGGACATCATTTGAGGGCAGGGAAGCTAACAGCAAGATAAAATTTGAGAAGCGAATAAGGGAAATGGAGGAGGAGCGTTGGGCTAGGCAGGTTTTCAGATACTTGTACATGAAGAATGTCGATACGAAATGGAGGAAGCGAACCAGGAAAGTGACTGGTAAATACTTAGAAAACAGCAGGTGGCCAAACCAAAAAGAACTATCGGTTAAGAAGAAAGTGAAGGAAACGGAGACTGACATGTGGAGAATGGACATGATTAAGAAGTCCGCACTAGAGATCTATCGAACTTTTAAGCAGGAAATTGCCAAGGAAGTATCTATGATAAGTATCTACCAAGGAAGTATCTATCTATGTGTGGACACGGGATCGGTGCTTCTGTACAAGCACTGAATCGCTTCCCTTTTGCAATGCAGGTTCAGCTGGCATTCCTCGTGCCCTTCTTATCAAGTGCATCCTTAGGCGTGATATGCGCTCCTTCATTACCCTCGACGCTGGAACATCTAGGCGTCGGCGCGTCTGACGTGGTGATCTTTTCGCCTCGTGATTTCGCGCCCATGCCTACCCTGCCTATTCTTGATGAACTCGTCTTCAAGCAACCCCCCGGATCGACAGCAGCATCAACTTCAACCAAGTGTTTAAGAAGCCAGCGCAGCCCAAACCAATTCAGTGGACACGGGATCGGTGCTTCTGTACAAGCACTGAATCGATTCCCTTTTGCAATGCAGGTTCAGCTGGCATTCCTCGTGCCCTTCTTATCAAGTGCATCCTTAGGCGTGATATGCGCTCCTTCATTACCCTCGACGCTGGAACATCTAGGCGTCGGCGCGTCTGACGTGGTGATCTTTTCGCCTCGTGATTTCGCGCCCATGCCTACCCTGCCTATTCTTGATGAACTCGTCTTCAAGCAACCCCCCGGATCGACAGCAGCATCAACTTCAACCAAGTGTTTAAGAAGCCAGCGCAGCCCAAACCAATTCAGTGGACACGGGATCGGTGCTTCTGTACAAGCACTGAATCGCTTCCCTTTTGCAATGCAGGTGTGTGCAAACGTTTCTTTATATGCAAAGAAAAATAACAACCTCTGCTTAATACTGGTCCCGTGTCCACGGGTGTTGTGTGAAGTGTTTTGTGAATGTTTTTTCATACCTTTTTTGCTGCTACGCGCTGGCGATGTTGAGAGCAACCCCGGGCCCCCTACCAAGCGTTCGGACACGCTCGGTGACATAGCATCCTTACCCGCAGATCCCGCGGAACAGATGAGGGTCATTTTCCAAATGCTCAAAGATGTTCACACCCGCTCACTGGAAAGTTCGAAGGTACAGACCGAATTAGCAGCTGATGTTAAAGCAATTAAATCTGGACAGAAATCCATCGAAACCAAGATCACTGCTATTCAGAACCGGCTTGAAGTACTGGAGGAAAATTATAAAAAACTAGAAGAACTTACCCAGGAAGTTAGTAGCATCCATACTCAGACAGATCAGCTTTCCGCTCAGGTATGCTCATTGCAAACACGCGTGCAGGATCACGATGACAGACTGCGACGCAACAACCTCATTTTCTACGGCATCCCAGATTCTGAAGAAACCTGGGCAATGACAGAGGAAAAAGTTATTTCCACTCTCAATCGCCACCTTTCTTCTCCCCTTTCCTCTGATGCCATTGAACGCGCGCATCGCTTGGGTACCTTCAGCCAGGGCAAATGTCGCCCAATCATAGTTAAATGCCTATCCTATAAAACAAAAGATGCGTTACTTGCGACACATATACACCTAAAGAAACATAACATCACTGTAGCAGAGGATTTTTCACCCGCTACACGTGCAGCTCGGAAAAAACTACTTGATTTTGCCAAGAGTCAACCAGGCCCCGTCAAGCATAAACTCAGCTACAACAAGCTGCTTCTGAACCAAAAATGCTACATGTACGACCCAAATAGTGATGCAATCATCAACATTCCAAATCGTAGTACACGAACCATTGCCCCGCCTGCAACTTCCAAGCCCTAGGAAAGCGCGAGGGGCAGTGGTCATGTGACTGTAGCTTCCATATCGGTCCTGTTTACTAATATCAGAAGTGTTCTTAACAAGTATAACTCTCTATCATCAGCGATCGACACATGCTCCGCTAAAATTATCGCGTTAACTGAAACTTGGCTCTGCGGGCAAGTGTGCGACTCCGAGATATTTTTAAACGCTCATCGCTTCTCACTTTTTCGTCGCGACCGTGGCACATAGAGAGGCGGTGGCGTACTTCTGGCTATTTCCAGCGATATCCCATCATCATCTGTACACGTTCATACTAATCTAGAAATGATATGGGCTGTGGTAACGCTTAGTCACCAGAATGTAGTCATCGGGGTATGCTACCGCCCACCCTCACCCTCGCCTACATTCAGTAGCGAACTTCAAGATGCCATAAACGTTGTTAGTACGCGTTTCCCTACATCGCCGTTGCTCTTGCTGGGTGATTTCAATTTTCCCAACATAACCTGGAATTCCCATTCCCCTTTAATATTTCCGCTCTCGTTCCAAGCTCGCGAATTTTTAGACGTTTGCTCGGTATTTTCCTTACAGCAAATGTGTACACAAGCAACCAGAATAGTAGCTCACGCTGCAAACACATTAGACTTAATTCTAACAAACAGTTCCGATATAATATCGCCCATAACGTACCTTCCGGGTCTTAGCGATCATTTGCTTCTACATTTTTCCATTAACTTAGCCCACCCGAAAACAAAGAAAAAGAAGAAAATCATTCGTGACTATAACAGAGGTGACTTTGAGGCAATCAACAATGACCTTTCTACCTTCACTGATCTTTTTCTTGACGGTTTTGACGATCGCAGTGTGCAAACTAATTGGAATATGTTTTCAGATAAAATAATTCAACTCACTGAACAGTACATCCCACACCGCAGTGTAACCAACAACTCAAATGCACCCTGGTACAACAGCCATATCCGGCGTTTGTCAAACAGGAAAAAGCGTTTCTTTCGCGCCGCAAAACTTTCGCCTTCTAATGAACGTTGGGCTTTATATGCAACAGCGTCTACGCTGTACATTCAAGCCCTTCGAGATGCAAAAAAACATTTTCATTCCCATGTACTACCTTCCATGTTAACCACAAATGTTAAGAAATTCTGGCGAACTTTTAATCCCTCAACCGATGACGCTATCACACTGACCGATTCCTCTGGCGACCCCATTTCATCTGATATTTGTGCCTCAGTTTTTAACCGTACATTTGCTGAGAACTTTTCTGCCCGTTATGCTGTTAATAACCCCACAACAAACAGCCATACCTTTGAAAGTATGCCACCTATACTAATCAGTACACTTGGTGTTCTTGAGCTCATTGGTGGACTTAGCCTTCATTCAGCTCCCGGCTGTGATAATATTAGTAACAAGTTCTTGAAAAACACTTCGGCCTACGCTGCGTTAATCTTAACTAAACTTTTTCAACAGTCTCTTGATCAGTCCATTCTTCCAAATGAGTGGAAAATTGGGAAGGTCATTCCAATTCACAAGTCTGGAAGCAAGACATCTCCACTTAACTATCGCCCCATTTCCTTAACCAGCACATGTTGTAAAATGTTTGAGCATATTATTTTCACTAACCTTGTCGGTTTTCTAGAATCCAACTCTTTTTTCTGTTCAGCACAACACGGTTTTAGAAAACATTACTCATGTGAAACTCAGCTAATAACCTTTACTCATGCGCTACATCAAGTACTAGATCGATCATCGATCATTGACTGCATATTTTTAGATTTTTCTAAGGCATTCGACAAGGTTTGTCATAAATTGCTACTGCTTAAACTAAACACGCTTAATATTGGTATTAATTTACTGAAATGGATTGAGTGCTTCCTTTTAAACCGCTCACAATTTGTTTCTTTTAATGGCTTTAACTCAGAGTTTACAGATGTCTATTCGGGAGTTCCTCAAGGTTCAGTCCTTGGGCCTTTATTATTCCTAATTTATATTAATGATCTTCCTTCCGTTGTTAACTCTAATATTCTCCTATTCGCGGATGACTGTGTTGTTTTTAGAGAGATAACGAACTCTAATGATGTTGCCTCACTTCAGTCTGATCTTGGCGCAATCGCAAACTGGTGCAGTGAATGGCTAATGCAACTAAATATTAATAAATGTAAAGTCATGCGTGTTTCCAGAAAATCTTCCCGTCCACCACCATACCACATTGATAACATTCATTTAGAATCAGTAACTTCATATAAATACCTCGGTGTTACATTACTGCAAACCTAAACTGGTCTGCTCATATCGAGCACTTAATTAACAAAGCTAACCGCATGTTAGGCTATCTTTGTCGAAATTTTTATCACGTTCCTTCCTCCTTGAAACTCCTGCTCTATAAAACACTAATCCGATCGAAATTAGAGTATGCTACATCGGTGTGGGATCCCACCCATATCAACTTAATTACTGCTCTAGAGATGGTTCAGAACAACTCTGTACGTTTCATTCGCGCTAATTACAGTCGCACCGCCAGCATAACTTCTATGAAATCAGACCTTTCCCTCCCATCATTATCACTGCGCAGAAAAGTGTCACGCATTGCCTTGTTTCATAAAATGTATCATCATCCTGATCTGCGCGATCGACTCATCCCTCAACCATCTTATGTATCCCATCGCACTGATCATCGTCACAAAGTTGGATTCGCTTCATGTAATACTGAGTACTTTTATCAATCATTTCTACAACGAACCTCTCGCGATTGGAATGGCCTTCCCGCTGACATTGTAAACATTAATAACTGTAAACATTTTCGCAATTCTGTAGCTAATATTGTATACTCAGGCTCTTTCTAACTTATAGTGCGTCTCTATTGTACTTGCATATTTTGTTCCTTTTATTTGTTACCTTTTTGTGCTTTTACCACTCCCCCTCTGTAATGCCTCTGGCCCTGAGGGGTATAATAAAATGAAAATGAAATGAATGATAATACTGGGGGTAGTTCTCTACTGTTTAAGGCCAGGACGGGAGTACTGCGAACCAAGACATATCGGGCCAAATATGAAGGGGTAGACACAGTGTGCAGTGCGTGTGGAGAGGAAGAAGAAACTGCCGAACACTTGATTATGTTCTGTAAAGGGCTTCACCCTATAGTTCAGGATGATGGCACAGAGTTTTTCAAAGCACTGGGATTTAGGGACCGGGAGGGCAAAATAGACTTTAAGCGGGTAGACTTAACTAGAAGGAGGTTATGTGATTGGAGGCTAAAGTCAAGGCACGAGTGAAAATTAAACTCTTCACTGCAAAGTACGAATCCTCAAACTCACTTTTTAAAGAAAAAAATATAGTTTTTGGTTCATTAAGTATTACGGCTTAGTGACGCTAGCCACCGCCCGATCTAAAGGGTACAGCCATATCCATCCATCCATCCATCCATGAACGAGGCTCATTTGTCCGACAGTGCCTGCAATTTCAGGTGTTCGCCAGTCTTCGTTGTCGAGTTTTCACTGCAGACAAACCTTGAGTATGCGCTCGATGTGTTTGTACTCGTTCCTGCGAGCAGTACAAAGTTAAGATACGTACGTTTTTTAAAAGACTTCGTTAAAAAAGTTTGTTTTGCTGCAGCCGGCGTGGTTACGTCAATCGAATGAGGCAGCCCAAACTCCTTTCGCATTTCCTGCAGATTGAATGCCAGTGTGCTGAATTCTTTTGTCACTTTTACGGCCTTTTCGTGAGCTATCACGGCGGTTCACCTTGTTATGCCTTGCCGGCTGTTTCGAAAATACTTGGCCACAGTGAGCTGGGCTATTTTGTGTGTGAGTGTGTGCGCGCGTGTTGTTTCACGGCGCGTGTGCTTGCGTGGGCGTTCGCTGCGCACGTGTGCATATTACGTGGTGTGCGTGGGGGTTCGCGCGCATGTGCGTGTGTGTGTGCGGGTGTGTGCATGCGTATGTGAATGGGTTCGCGGCGCGTGTTCATGTGAGTGTGTGTAGGTTCACACGTGCGCGTGTGTGCGTGAGCATGTGGGTGGGTCCGGGGCGCGTGTTAATGTGTGTGTTTGTGTGTAGGTTCACACGCGCGCGCGTTGAATGCGAGTGCGTGCGCGTGTGTGCGAGACAGAGTGAGAGAGAGCAGCGTAATATCGATAAGCGCTCAAGTGTTGTTTATAGGCAGGTGATTGCAATTGTCGAAAGCTGTAAGCTAGTCTTCCGCGTGAACGAAGCGACCACGCGTACGAAGCGACAATTTTTCCTTAACTCTTGGTTTACTATCACGTATATGTTGCAGGTGTGCTTAGCGGTCTTACGTAGCTATCGCAATTTCGCTGCCTCATTATTTGCTGTGAGTGAAAATTACACGGTTTTCTGGCGTGCATTACACACCGCTGTCCACTCTGCTTCTGTATTTTTTCAGAAGAATGTATTGCAGCGTGCCTTTCTGCAAGTCGGACAGGAAAAGAAAGCTCGGAATAAGTTTTCATGAATTTCCTGCGAACGATGACCGTCGCCAAGCGTGGATGAAGGCGATATCAAGAAAAGATTTTGTCCCAAATGACAAATCATCGAGCAGTGTCGTCTGCAGCCTTCATTTTGCGGATTCAGACTACACTTTGGGGTCCACAAAGCTTCACCGCCTCAAGCGGGATGCTGTTCAGAGCGTATTTTCGGGATACTCAACCTACATGCACCCGCAAAAACAACCAAAACGGCGTAAATTGGAGCGAAAGGTACAGGACTTCCCTTGAGACAAAAAAAGGCATCAAGTTTATCAAGTTGCCATGCCAAAATGACTGGTTCAGCCTGTGACAGTGCAACCACCCCAGGCCATTCATCAAATTCTGATGGCTTGTTGCCATCATTCCCTGAAGAAAATACAGAGGAGAGTTTTCAAGGTGCGGGCCATGACGGAAGCCATCTGCCGCAGACTTGTGTAAGCCATGTGTCAACATTTAGCCCCAAGGAGGATCAGGTGGCTATAGGGGCGAAAACAAGTGCACAAGATGCAGTTGGTGAACTGCAGCGGCCTACTAATTCAGTTAAATGTACAGCGCAAACTTGTGATGAATTCCTTCCACGCAGACAGTCAGATGCAAGGGTAATCAACAGAATGAGGGTGCAATTGTTTAGAAAAGCAGATACTGTAAGGAGACTTCAGCGAGAAAGGAGCCGCCTAAAAAAGAAGCTCAGTGGTTATGAGAACAACACCGTCCACTCGGCAATCAGAAAATGCTTGGAAAAGGTTGGCACGGCCCAGTTCTGCCTAGAAGATTGCTTAGTGGAGCAGATCACCAATGCAACAAGGCAACGACCCGCATGGTCGCCAGACTTTGTGCGGGAATGTGTACTATTGTACTACTTGTCCCCAAAGGCGTACCGTTACATACGCAACCGAGGCTTGCTTAAACTGCCGTCAAAGAACACCCTCTTTCGCTATGTCGGCAAGTCGAACGGTGAAAGTGGGGTCACACCACTAATGAAGGAAAGCTTAAGGCAAGAGGTGGGCAACCTGAAAGAGCAAGCCCGGCTTTGCTCAATTATTGTAGATGAGATGTCCATCAGCTCCAAATACATATATGATCGCAAAATGGATTGCTTTTTCGGGCAACAAACGGCGAAAGAAAACAGTGGAGCAGCAGAGAACACCAGCAACATCATGCTTGCCAACAAGGTGCTATGTTTTTTTGCTACAGGATTGTCCACAGCATCAAGGATACCTTGCGGCTTCTTCTTCACGAACCGTCTAAGTGGCAAGCTTTTGTACCATCTTACAAAAGAGGTAATCTCTGAAGTTGAAAAGTGTGGTATGTGTGTGCTCCGGAACAGATAACCACAAAATTAATGTTACGATGATGCGTCACCTGGGGAACGGCTCACTCAAGCCTGTTGTCACTCATCCTTGTGACCCAGAAAGAAGCTTATTTCTGTCATTTGACCATTGCCATATTATAAAAAATGTGCGAAGCCTTCTGCTTCAGGGGGAGATGACAGACGGAAGCCAATCAATAACGGGACAGTTTGTCAAGCAGCTGTATGGGCTACAAAAGAACGAGGTTGTCAAACCAGTTCACTTCCTCACGCAGAAGCACGTAGAACCAATGAACTTTGAGAAGATGCACGTCGGCAGAGCAGTGCAGCTGTTTTCAGACGATGTCATCTCGGCACTTTCCTTTTTGAAGGAATACCCGAGTCGCCACCCTCAGGCAGAGAAGTTCACAAATGCAGAGGCGACAATCTTGTTCATGAAGATGATGCAAAAGTGGTTCGCCATCCACAATGTAGCAAACCGAACTGCACATGTGCACATGAGACAGCCTGACCAGATGCACTTCTTTTGCGCGACTGACCAACGCCTACAGTGGTTGGAAAAGGACTTTTCAGACTACCTCGAGGCTCTCAACAATGCCTTTAAAATGAGTGGGAAGAAGTTTCTAAGCGCAGAGACTTATGAAGCTATTTTGCTGACGAGCAAGTCTACGGTTTTGTGTGTAAAGTTCCTTCTCGAGAGCGGTTTCTTTTATGTTTTGACGAGGAACCTCTCAAGCGACCCTGTGGAACTCCTCTTCAGTTCTCTACGCAAATGGCCGGTGGCAATGACTGCCTGGATGCAAGAGCCGTGACGTTCAGCCTGGCGAGGATCTTGAGGACTGGCAACCTCTGCCCATCCCAGTCTTCAAACGTCGAGGACGGGCAGGCTGTCTTGAGGTAGGTACACGTGATCTGATGCTTTAGGGCAAGTGCTCATGGTTGGGCAGGTTGCCTTTGCTTTTAACAGGACCCCCATAATTTTTCATGGCCTCACACAACGCATAGCACGCGTTGTGTGCAGCTACTACTGTTGTAGCCTGCCTACTGATTGAGATTGTTGTGTTTGAGCCACGTGAGCACTCAATGTCATCTGCTCATATAGACAATGTTTCAGGAGTATAGAGGACTGCTGTTCACAAGTGATTGCGTTTATTTTACGTGTGTTTTGCAGCATACATGGCGCTTCCATGAGCGTGACGTCCCCTGTACTGGATGTTCCAGCTGAAGCAACAGCACAAGCTGCCACACCTGTTTCTACTGAGACACCTCAAGTTGCCCTAGCCAGGTATGCCGCATCAAATGTTTTTCAAGACTTAATGCTTGCTTGCCTGGCTCTTCTTCTTTTTCAGCCAGCAGCCTTTTTTCTAATACATGTTTTGCACATCTTTTTTTAGTTGCACTGCACCTGAAGACGTTGTGATGGAAATCGACGGGCTGTTTACACCACTGAAAGCACTGCCTCGTAAGTAGATGAGTAGAGGCTCATTAGAGTATTATTAAATGTAAGATAAAAGAAAAAGCCATCATCTTCACTTGCTTTATCTGAAGGTTATCTGCTGATTGTTAGAAACGCACCAAAATTTATGTTGATGTGGGCTGGGTGGAAACAGTGGTGCATTTGCATTACACACAAGATCTGTCTTTATGGGCTGTCTAAAATTTGCTCTGTTTACATTACTGCCAAACACAATTTTTATTTTCTCACTGGATACTTTTTATTCTGGTGTTTCTTTTCATATCTGCTTATTTTCTTTTTCAGTGCAGCGGCCACCGTCAACCATAGTGAATGCTAGCATTGCTTACATAGCCGGGTTTGTGGCAAAAGCAGTCGAGGAGCAGAGAACATGTACCTTCTGCCCTTCCCTCCATCAATCAGATGGATCCAGTCCTGTGCTAATGGGGCTAATTAGCCTGAAGTCAAGGGGTGGCCTAACTTTCTCAAAGCCTGAATTTGTCATGGTACTTGTGACCATTAAGAAGGCTGTTGACATTGCCCTGCCGCACATAAAAAAGAGCAATGTGCGTCAGCAACTGGCTGAACTGATTTTGCCTCACCTTGAACAGTGCCCCCTTTTTGTATGCCCGGCAAGAGATGAGCATTGTGCGAGCGCACTGTCAGTGGTCTTCGACAAGTTTATTAAGCCACTCTTGTCCAATGTCGGTGCGGCTGTGACAGACAGGACAGCTTACTGGAAAAAACTTGCATCTAAGCCACTGTACCGGAAAGTGCTGCGCGTGTAAACTTGTGCAACGCATGAAAAACATGGTGCATACTATGTGCCTCTGTTTTTGGGTGTTTTCTGTAAATGAAGTCTCATGTATAAACTTGTATGTAAGTCACTACTCTGCAATGTGCTCTGTGAACAGAATTGCGCAATGAAGAAAAACATGCTGCAAACTGTCCTTTTTTTTCTTGCTGTAAATAAAGTATCATGCATCCTGGAATGAGTTTGTTTGTCCTCTTTTCGAGATGTAGCTTCGATGCATTAGCCTCCAATGTTTAGGGCAACCGCGGGAAAAATTTTCTGCTGAGTTCAAGGACGCGGGTTCGACTCGCGGCCGCTTTTCTGCTGGAGGCGAAAGCGAAAGCGGCCCGTGTGTTCCAGATTTCGGCGCTCGTTAAAAATCCCCAGGCATGTGGGCGCCGAAGGGAGGGGGTGCAAAAAAGGCACTTGCTCCTCCCTCCCCCCACCAGATCATTTTAACACTTTACTCCATGCCCTCTCCCTTTTCTTTCGCGCAACAATAGATTTGCCCCCTCAAGGTAAAATCCTGCTGGCGCCCATAACCAGGTGGTCACAATTATTACGGAGCCCTCTACTACGCTGTGCCTCATCGCCTAGGTAGCGTCGACGCGTTAAACCTCATAATAAAAATTCACCCAGTTCCAGCCAGGCAACTTCAACGGTAAGCATTGCAGGAAGTTTGTCTTACCCAACACTGGATTCTGACAACGCTTTGTAAAACACCTGCGCGCCGTGAAAGATTACACTCCACTTGACAATTTTTCTCTTAAATGAATGCGAACAAAAAAATTGATATCTTTCACGTACTAAAATAATAAATACAAGCTTTCCAGAAATAAAACAAGACGGCTTATCCTTTTTTAAAAATGCGTGACCTTGAGCAGTGGGAGTCTGCGCTGACCAGCTCGGCGGCGGAGCAGCAAATCGCCCTGATGCAACGAGCCCTGCATTCGGCGCAGGATCGCGGCCTCCTGGAAGTAGGAGGCTGACCACGTCCCTTTCGAGCCCCCTTGGCTGCTCAATAAAATGTTTTTGCCACCACCACCACAAAAATGAAAACTACTGATGTGCAATGAATTCACTTACGCTTCACAGCGGCCCTAGTCTGCGTCAAAAATTAAACGGCTAAATGGCACCCGTAACTACTTCTATCTACTTGCGCTGATGAGCGGTTGTTATTTTTTTTATTAAGCGTCTCACACAGGCTGCGAAGGCTGAGTTTGGAAGTGTTTCGGTTCCCCCGGTGGCACGAACCTTTTCGAGGCAAAAGCGTTCCGTCCACCCAATAGCCGCTTAAAACCGACTTGACTTGGCTTAAAGTGTATGAATAGATAGCGCTAGAATCGGTGTGTTGGAAAACATTTTTCAGGCAATTTGGGCGTTCTTTATT
Source organism: Rhipicephalus annulatus (assembly GCA_013436015.1). Classification (NCBI taxonomy): domain Eukaryota; kingdom Metazoa; phylum Arthropoda; class Arachnida; order Ixodida; family Ixodidae; genus Rhipicephalus; species Rhipicephalus annulatus. The sequence goes on from WOVY01004695.1 coordinate 71,382, forward strand.
CTGTGGTTCAGGTAGAGTTCCTCACTAGCTTGTGACACACAGTCTGTGGCGGGTTCATTGTATTCTAGTCGTGATGTTTTTTTCTCCGATGTCGGTGTTGGATTGGACTGTAATCTGTTTGAAATGGCGAGAATCGCCTCTGCCCGTGGGGTCGTGGTCGCTTTCTGTTGTTAGAAAGTGATTCATACGCAACTCGCTGCCGCTTTTCTTAATTCCTGTGATGTCGCCGCGTTCAGGAGCTTCTTATCCGGGTTTATCGAGTAGTTAACGTCATTCGCCCGAAGCACAGAACACGTACCACCCCGAAGTGTTTGCCACCAAATCTAAAAGCAATGATAACGAGCACAAAATAAAGGCCTTTGGAACGCTATTTGTGAATGTTGGTTTGACGCATGTATTACGTGGATGTATGGTAGGGTCATGCGTGTTGCTTGAGGACCGATCATACAGCTGGTGTCACTTGGGAGGAAGTATATACTGCGCCAACGCTTTCGTTGAAGCTTGTTCTTGCGTAAGTGCGCGAGATAGGTACGGAATACACAAGTTGGAAATAGAGAACGTTCTTGTCCGAGTGGCTTTATTAAGCAGTCGCAGATGATGGCAATTTGTTTGCTTAGCAGGGTGTGTTTAGATTGGGGTAACCAACAGTGAAGGCAGTTGTGTGTGGGTGAGGAAATTAGTTTTCTTTGTTGCGGTACCTTCCAAACAAATTCGTTATTTCTTCTCTTCATTGCGTCCGTCTCTTGATGTGGCATTAAATTTTGCTATGTGCTCTTCGTGACACTTCCTCTCGCTCTAGAATGCTCTAGTAAAAGTTGACGCTAAAGTTCAGCTGAAGTGTTTAAAGTTCTTTGCAGCTAACCACAGCAACATTTCTTTGTCTATGTGCTCAATTGGACGCACGTTATTTGGCATGCCTTTTATAACACAAAACCTTTCTTATTTTTTTCGTTTACTGAACAGTCCGGAAAAATCGGGGACATCTGTCCCGACTGGGACAGCGCGGGCAAAGTCTTGGACAGTCCAGCGAAATTCGGGACGGCTGGTAACACTAGTTTAGGCAAGTGTATAAAAATTTAAAAAATGTAATAAAATAGAAATTTCATTGCTGGGAGCATTGTCGAGCTTCAATTGCTAACCCGTAAAGGTCTTTTTAAAAGTTAACATTGCCGCAATACAGCAGTGTCATGGGGTGAAGTGCTTGCAGTGTATTGCAGTAAAGCATACATTATGCGCGCGCGTGTGTGTGTGAAATGGACCACAAGCCCTTACATTAGCCTAAAAATATTTTTCTACAGTGCCCTTTTTTGTCCTAAACAGTTTGTCTGAAGCAACAATATGCACATTGTGACGGTCTAGCTGGCGACTATAGAGATGGCTCCCGCCATCACGATGTATACTCCACTCAAAATGTAAGACACTGCAAAATCATAGTCCGGTGTGCGTGCATACGACCTTGAACATGCAAGCAGTTACCACCTCTCTTGTGTTCTCTGCACTGGCGCATGCTTGTCGCACGCCTGTTCAAGATTGTGACAGTGAAATTAGTTCTGCCAATGCTGTCTCAGAGTTAAGACTGTGTACACCCTTAGGAACACCATGGTAGAGCGAGCAGAGGTTCATATCAAATGTAGCAATAAGCTGGCAACACCATGGTGATATAAGCACACTTGCATTAATTTATTACATTTTTATTGAGGCAGACATCACACAGCTAATCCTAGTTGTGACCTCTTTTCATTATTGTCTACATAGTTTTCCCGTTGGTCACAGCACAGGAAGAAAAATTTCTCTGTGGGAGCTCCATATTTTAAGCTTGCATGACTCCAATGAAGCACTGTGCGAACAGATATATTGAAAATGTCAATACTTCGAGTCCTATAAATGGTGAACTGGTTGTCACACTCAGCCAGTGATCCTGCAGGAGCTTTAGCATATACTCTAAGGTCATTTTGCATCAACAATGCAACATACAATAGTTTAACAATGGTTGTTGATGGGCAAGATGATGCATAGCTTCAGGGAGGTAATTAAGCTAAGGAGGAAAATTATAGATGCCTAAGCACCACTGGAAAAATGAAAAAGCACAGAAAAAGAGCATCGGTCGCAGCTGAAATACAGAAAATATTTACGCTGCCCCACACATTCGCATCGTCTAGAATTTTCCCTAATAATGTTATACCAACCTGCCTAGCAACAAGTACTTCTAAGGTAATAAAGTGCAGAATGACACTTGCATAAGACAGGAAACAAAGGACGCGAGTTAACTGCCATCTATCTTTGTTTGTGGCTTTGGTAGAAAAATACATAAGGAAACAGGCACATGTGCAGAGTGACAGTGTGCAATGTCACAGTCATCAAAAACATCACTTAACATGGCCTGCTCGAGAAATTTTCCTGGTTTCAAAAGTTTCAACAAATGTGTCATAAATAAATACACCACTTCTTTTCCAGCTTGAACTGCTTCCAACAGTTCACATCTATCAGGACTGCTGCCTGTAATCTTTGTCTGGTATTTAATCTGAACTGACATGCCCTAATACTTACACACAATCAGCCATATTTGTCTATCTACCCTTAACAGCCTGTAAGTCCACATGTAACAACACACGCTCCACCTTCCAGTGGTCATAGTCCATACGGGTCATTATATCATGCAGTTAGCTGCCTAACTATACTTTCATTCATTCACTTCATATTTCTTGAAAATAGAGATATGTGAACCCTACAACTGCTTTACAAAAAACAAATGAATTAGAAGTATAACACTTGCTATGATGGCTTAATTAAAAAAATTATTTCACGATGATGGCCCAGAAGCTTTCTCTAGAAAACATGTAAAGCCCATATGTAGAAGTATGTGTCCCAGGGAAATTCTGCAACTGCCAAATTCGAAGGATGTGCAAAATATTCTACGATTTCACATACCAAGTTGAATACTGTTCTATTTGATTTAGTCGCCATTATTTGTAGGACTAAACATTTTTTTACTAGTTTATTAAAATTTAAAATTTTAAGTGCACTGAAATAAAGAGAAAATGTGTAAAAGTATCATAAATTTCATCCCTGGCAGGTTATACGCATTAAACATGACAGCTTATCTAGTGCAGCTGGCTGCTTCGCTCTAGGAAAAGTGATTTTGCTACCTATACAATTGTCACTTACCCTTTCTTAACACTTATGTAGACTTTAATGGCTGTTGTTTTCGCCAGATACTCGATTCCTACTTTTAAGATTTTAGGAGTCCTTATCATACGTGGAAAGGGAGATACAGCCAGTATTTGATGTACTTGTTTTTATATTTGCAATGGAAATAATACATCACTGGGAAATAGCGATGAAACACTTTGTGTTAAATTTTATTTCAAATTCGTTTTGCTGCACAACTTGTGTACCAAACAGTGATCGACAACTATTGGGTGTTTTGCACCATGCTCTGCCATGACGAAGCACATGCATGAAACTTGAGAGACACGAGCTCATGCATGCAGGTGCAATTATTATGTAGTCGTCCCTTGAAACATCCTTGGTAATTTAAATACTTGGCTGGGCAGATGTCTGTTAAATTATTCTCGAATGTCCAGGCTGGCTACAAAATGAGCAATGCTAATAATGTTCTTGGCTTGTGCCACAAACTTTTTACCACTCATTCTTTAAAAATATTTCCTAACGCTGTTGTTGTACAACCAAACAAGAATATGTACGGCCTTTAGCACACTGTTATTCACAAACTAAATGCAGTTCATTAAAACTCAAGATAGTTCACATTCATATTCCATATTACTATCAAACTGCAGAGTGATTTACCACAACAACCAGTCTTGCACTGATGGCATTATGTTTTCATTAA
>WOVY01004696.1:0-65677 GCA_013436015.1 Rhipicephalus annulatus
GGCTGAGGTTTAACATCGTAACGAGTTCAAATTACATCAATTTTATATAATACATATAAATATGTAGCAAGGAAGGTTAAAAGGAGTGACTGTTTGCACTTCCTTCATGTTATGACTGTCACTTGTCAACACTCACCACGTGGTGACAACTTGGACATTGTGAGGCTTTGAAAGCTACACTTGAAGCCTTCGCCTGCAGTTTAAAAACAACTCTTATGTTTTTCCTCAACTCAAGGGTTTAACTATCTGATAGCACGCCAGTTGTGAACGTTAACTGATGGGCCTATTGAAGCTGCTATGTGGAATGCACATCCCTTTACCGAAGAAAAGAAGAGGAAGGAATGTTGCCCAGACCTGTTGCCGGAAGGGGCAGGGGGGTAACAAAGGTAGCGGGAGCAGAGAAGCACCTACACCTTTGTCGAATGTGTTTCAAGAGAACACATATAGCGAGGGGTAAATGCAAAGGAGAAGGGAGATTGCAATCTGGGCAATAAGGAGCTGTAATTTTAAGTAGTCTTTACTTGTTCATAATAAAAATGTTTTTTCTTATGGCATCTATAGCCCACTTAGAAAAAAAAAAACACATCAGTCAAGATGGGGTAGTTGAAAGAGCAATCGAGGAATGATTTTTGTTTTCTAGATAGATACAAATGTCAATCGTTTCTAGTAGTTTGTTGTACGAACTCAGCCGTGATATGTGATGTTGACTGCGGTGCAGTACAGTGGTGTGTGTCCACCGGTGCAGCAGGTGTTATGATACTAGGCTGCTGACTCAATGGTCATGTGTTCGATCGTGACAGTGGAAGTTGTATTTCAATGGAGGAAATATGGTAGAGGCCCGTGCACATTAAAGAGAACCAGGTGGTCAAAATTTCAGGAGCCCTCCACTACGGCGTCTCTCATAATATATTTTGATTTTGGGATGTAAACCTCAGGTATCATATATGCATGTTAGTGCAGCATTAAAAGATGAAAAAAAGAAGAAAAAAAATAAGGCCCTCTGAACTAATTTTTTGGTGAGTTCCAGTGGTGGGACTTGTAGTCCGGCATTTCCTATCTATTTGCGAGTTGTGCACTCCTGTTTCGAGAACTACCTACTCGGCTACATTTACGTGTAAAGTTGAGCGTCTGCCTCGAGCAGGTTGACTTTTGATTGCATAAAAACTAAGTGCAGAAAGCTTTTATAACTGCGACATAATAGATTGGTGCAGCCTTACGACTGCATCATATATTATTGGGGTTTCGAAGTAGTAATTAAAACTTTTGTGAATGAATGTGTAATCATACATAGAAGTAATACTGTGTGCCATATGTATGTGCTGATACATATAGCTACGAAAACTAGCTCTCTAGATTTCGTGCCGACCGGTTGTGCCCCCGCGACCTCCGATGACAGCGCAGCTCTGGCCAACTGGCTCACCCTACGTCATCTCCTGCCGCCGACAAGAGCTCTCACTGAGTGGTGCTCGTCCTCGGACCTCCTGCAACCGTGTCCATCTTTCCTGTTTTCTCCTTGCTTCTGGGTGTCGCTGTCCCTGTGCTATGCTCTCTCCTTCCCCCTCTTTATCTCAATACCTTTAATCCTATCCTTTTAATCCCTCCTTACTGCCATCTCTCGTGAGCTATTGTTGAGGTGTCGCACTCTGATGCAGACATTTACGGGGCTCACTTTTATCTTCTTTTCTATTTTAAGAATCACATAAGATATAGCTACGGCTAGTGGAATGAGCTGTAATAGTAAATGAAAAGTTACAACGAAATTCTTTCTAGTCTTGGAAAACTGCAAAAACAAAAACATTTAGACATTTGTTCAAAAGAGAATAACTATCTGCAACGCTCACCACATGGCATCAACTAGGACTTGGTGAGACTTTGAAGAATACACTCAAAGCCTTCGCATGCCTGTCTCAAGACAACTCTGTGTGCAGTGTCAAATTATGTCTTCAAGCAGCCATTTATTACTTGAACACATACACTTTCTGCTGTGGCATGCTGTGCATTGTCTACGATTATTTGTGTGCCTAATGCATAACTTGATAATTATTGAACATGATGGGGCTATTAAGGAAGAGACGAGCCGCCATCCCCATGATGAAGCCCACCGATAACTTCCTTATTCGAAGACACGCAAAGCTCGGTCCAAACTCACCCAGCCTCGACCCAACTGTGCTTCATCTTCATATCAGCGCTGCACACAATTTCTAACATCCTCTACCCTTACGAATTGACTAAGCTTTCTCTAATGTTCTTGGACAGGCTTTATCGTTTAACAACGAAGTTTAACAACATCCTCCGTGCCGCCACAGTGGCGCTTGATGCTGAGGAACACTAATCCACAGGGATTCCACATGTCTGTACGAGTTCCAAGTCGCTCCTTGTGAGGTCATTCGGGCATCTTATTGGACTTTATTTTTCATCAATGCTTCTTAAGCTCAGGCCACACTCATGCCTTGAACGTGTTGACCTTGCTGAGCTTGCTCACTGTGAGAAATCTTCCTGTGGATGAAAATTCGCAATGAAGGCTCTTGCACAAAGATCTCAGGCAGCCTTTTTTAGAGAACCTTTTACTTGGCTTTCTCATTTTGGCTGCATTTACCTTGTGAGCGCCTGCTTTCTTCCACCTTCTTGGCTTGTGCTGCATTATTCCCTACTGTAATACTGTCATTGCATTTAGAATCTGCAGTGATGCAGCCTGCGCGGTCCACTTTTTTCTCTTCGTTGGTGTCTGCAGCTTTATTATGTCCGTGAGCTATACAGGCAGTAGGCTTCAGTGTCCTCACGATCTTTCCATTTTTTTTCTATTTATTTCTGCTTGTTGCTGTGGCTGTGATTTGACTCGTCCGGGTAACATGTAAGCATGCATTTGAGGACTGCCTCACAATGGACATTATCAACTTTGGTGAGTACTCACCTTGGTATCTGGTGCAAAGTATTCGAAGTTCCAAAGGTATCCCACCATTTGATTGTTTGTACTCTCTTCGTCGACACACACACGAATTGTTTACGCTCTCTTGTCGTTACCTAGATAGGTATCAGACATTGATGAGAGCTCTGAAGAGATCAAATAGGTTTCTAGAAGTTCGGATTCTTCTTCAGCTGCAGTATTTCATATTGTATTCTCTGTAGTGGAAGCGTTAGTTGGTGTGATTCCTATATGTTCCTATATCTATTGTGAGGTGAGCCGTTTACCTTCTGTGTTGTGGTATGGGTATTGATAAAGCATTGGCTAGATGGTTGCACCACAGGCATAAAGAGTACCTCCGTTTGCACTTCTGTTCTAATCTTTTCTCTTATGGTCTTCAAGCAACCCTTCCGACCCTTTAATAAATCTTCAATTTTATATTCATCTTTGACTTTGCTAGAATACTATTATGCAAATAAACATCCTCTTTCTCCATTTCTGCTTCTATGTTATCGATGTCAGCTGTGTCTTCTATCTTTTTATCAGTTCCTTTGAGACGTTCGAATTGGTCTGTCAAAACGTGGTCAATATTCTGAAACAGTGATTTGTGGGTGCTCCAGATTGGGTGCTCCAGACTTTTGATGCTTGGGATAACTTTGGTGATGGTCTTTCGTACGTGGCTAGCCTTTCGATTAGGGCTTTAACAATCCGGTCCAGCATTGGGAAACGTAGAAAATTATTGGCCGGCCACGCCACGAGGCGAAGTAAACGCCGCCATGCTATTCGTCACAAAGCATCATATGATGAAGCTCCGGACATCGTCTACATGTCACGCTCCACAAACTGTGTCACGGGTAGGGTTAAACCTCGCACATGAGCTTCCTTCAACAAAGGTCCTGCAGGCTGCAGAGTCGGTGGACAAGTTGTAAAAGTCGGCTCTGTCACACATATAAAGGCTCTTTCTCCCGGGTTTCGTGGCACCGAAATGCCAAGGAAGGGACGAGCTGCCGTCCTCCCGACGAAGCTCACCGATGACCTCTGCTTTATTCGAACCCACCCAAAACTCAGTCCAGACTCGTCCAGCCTACACTCCACTACCCTTCTTCATTTTTATGTAAGCACTGCACACAATTTCTGCTTCACACCTGCTCCAAAAAATTGCTGAAGCAGTAAAAAAACTGGAACACCAATGCAGGTTTGGTGTATACTGCAGCCCATTAATAAAGATAGCTGAAATTAAATTTATCATCTCAAAGTTTGGATGGGTAGGGTCGTACCTGTATAATTATTTAGGTTAATTAAATCAAGTATAAATCAGATACTGTCAAAAAAGCCAACCTGAGTACTTTGTTCCAGATTCGTAGCAAATAAACATTTTTTGCCATCAAAATACTTCATATCTAGCATATTATTGTAAGGAAGCTTTCGTCATTACAGAAGCTTGCTAACAAGCATGAAGTTAGCATACTCAGCACTGTTTGTTCAGTGGGAATGATTGGGGTATAGCCAAGGTATTTCACTTCCTTAGTAACATAAACTCTAGTTAAGTTTTTGTACTTTCAGCATTGATGTGAAAATTTTCTGGTTTTGTCCAATTATCTGTTTGATCTCACACACCGGACAATGCAAATGTTAGGAATATTCAGTAGTCACAAGAAGATTTATACATAAGATCAAGTTGGATGATATTTATTGATTATTTAAAACATTATTTGTAAATTATTTGTAAACATATTTAATAATGGTAAATAGGTATCACATTTGATGCATTAATTCTGTACTACTTTCGTGTAAAATGAAACTTAATCTCATAGATCCATTGAGGGACATGGCATATCCGGGGTCAGAAACACTACTGCAAATGATAGCCTTGAGAATGTCTGTGGCTGCATCTAGAAAATGCTTCTGATTAGACCTGAGCTTTGAAGTTTTACTACAGCAGAGAGTAGGTTTAGGAGGAAAGTTAGGAGGTAGACACCTGTCTTTTTGTCTTGGTACAGACATCTCATGATGCAGTGACTTCTATTTTCTATTTTTCCACCACAGAAACTGTGAGGCGCACAGAGAACTAAAAAGACGTGGCTGACGTGCTTTGTGTCCCATCTGCAAGTGTTTATTCGACATATCATCCCTTGGTGAGCACCCTCTGAAAACATTCCTGAAACATGCTACTGTCTGTGCTATGGTGATATGTGCAAGAATGGATGGTGGCGGCAGTACTATCAGTACCAGATTCACCGAAGTGTTACATTTGTAATGATTTCCACGAAAGCCATAAAACTGTCTAAAATTCTGTGGTTGTAGTGCTTGTATGCTGACTCAAAGGTTGCAGGATATAATCCCGGCTGTGGTGGCTGCATTTCAGTGAATGCAATGGCTATAGGTCTGTATGTGCATATTTAGGTGCGTGTTCAAAAACCCCAAGTGGTCAAAATTTTCAGAGCCTTCTTCCACAACATCTCTCAAAGTCATGTTGTGGATTCGGGATGTAAAACCTCGACAATTATTATTATATAATAATTGCTTGAAATTATACCGAGAGTGCTTAAACGCCAAGTGAAGTCATGTAGGGTTACTACTCAGGCAACCTTGGATGGGAAGCTATTTACAAAGGTAATTGCTAACAGAATTACGGCAACATTAGATTTTAATCAATTGAACGGACAAGCAGGATTTTCGAACAGGCTACTCAATAATCGATCACATTCATACTATCAATCAGGTAATTATAGAAATGCTCAGAATACAGACAACCACTGTACATAGCCTTCATAGATTACGAGAAAGCATTTGATTCAGTAGAAATATCAGCAGTCATGGAGACACTGCAGAAGCGGGGTGTGAACGAAGCATATATAAAAATTTTGGAAAAAATCTACAGGGAATCAACTGCTACCATAGTGCTTCATAAAGAAAGCAACAGAATACCAATCAAGAAGAGCGTAAGGCAGGGGGATACAATCTCCCCAGTGCTATTTACCGCATGCTTACAGGAGGTTTTCAGAGGCCTAGAGTGGGAAGAGTTAGAGATAAGAGTTAATGGAGAGTACCTTAATAATTTGCGCTTCGTCGATGGCATTGCATTGCTGAGTAACTCGGGGGACGAATTGCAACTCATGATTACAGAGCTAGACAAGGAGAGCAGAAAAGTAGGTCTTAAAATTAATCATCAGAAAATGAAAGTAATGTACAACAACCTCGAAGAGAACAGCACTCCGAGATAGGTAATAGTGCTCTAGAAGTTGTAAAAGACTGTGTCTACTTAGGAGAGGTAATAAACCGTGGAGCCGAACCACGAGATTGAAGTAACTAGAAGAATAAAAATGGGATGGAGCACATTTGGCAAGCACTAGCTCTCAAATCTTGACAGGTAGATTGCGGCTATCTCTCAAGAGGAAGGTATATAACAGCTGTATCTTGCCAGTACTTAGCTACGGAGCAGGGACCTGCAGACTTACAAAGAGGGTTCAGCTTAAATTGAGGACGAGACAACGAGCAATGGAAAGGAAAATGGTAGGTGTAACCTTAAGAGACAAAAAGAGGGCAGAGTGGATCAGGGAACAAACCGAGGTTAAGGATATCATATTTGAAATCAAGAAGAGGAAATGGACATGGGTCGGGGCATCTAGCACGTAGAAAGGATAACCGCTGGTCATTAAGGGTAACTAACTGGATTCTCAGAAAAGCAAGTGGGTTAGGGGGAGACAGAAGGCAAGGTGGGCAGATGAGATTAAGAAGTTTGTGGGTATAAAATGGCAGCAGCAAGCACATGACCGAGTTGACTTGCGGAACATGGGAGGGGCCTTTGTTCTGCAGTGGACGTAGTCAGGCCGATTATGATGATGTTGAAATAGCACGGGCTTTGTTATCATCATACTAGAATAGCATTAGGAGTTTCAGCATTCAAGTAGGACATCATTGCGACCTTTGCTTCACTGCATTTTGATGTGATATTCTCCAACTTTATTAGTGCACCTGTATATAGGAACTGCTAAGAACTTGTCGACTCATACCCATAACACATCGACTTGCACATATGGTAATCTGACGACACTTGTATACACTTCTCATTTGCCATCTTTTCGTAATTTCTGCACTCTGCGCAAGATTTTTCATGGGAAGAGGGAATAGAGGTCAGTCTGGAAAGCGGGTTTCCAGCCTGCTACTCTTCACGGGGGTAAGGAAAAAAAGAAGAAAAAAAAGATCAAGAGGGAGGCATGCTAAAAGATGACTATGGGTATAGCACATTGGGTCACTGAACACGCTGTCTCATGTGGGGTAGGGCATACATACATTAGCTACATTAGCACGTGCTCTAAAGACGAGCATCTAAACCGGTATCACTGAGAAATGTGAACAAGAATTTACAATGGGCATTTGGCATAATCTAAACGTTCCCAAGCATTCGAGAGCTTTCCCTTGGAAAAGAATGAGCAATCTAGATGATTTATGAGGTACTCTATTGGCTATCTTTTGACTGCATATGGAGGGCACACAGTTAAAATGTGATTAATAGGTAGTTTATGACATGTGACACACACTTTAACTGTTATAGCGCATTACGGGGAAGAAGAAACGGCCGAGCAGACCGACACAAAAGGACAGAGCGCTAGTCCTCTTGTGTCGGTCTGCTCGGCCGTTTCTTCTTCCCCGTAATGCGGTATACCAGTTCAAGTACGACGAACCAACTCGCCCAATCTTCAACACTCATGTGACACGCATTACAGTTAGGGTCTTGCTACTGTCCAATTTCGCATGGGTATTGTGTATATACGACGCCCAGCCGCAGTCTATGTATTAGCGTTTCCTATCTCTCCTCAGTCGGCTCGGAAGATAAAAAGCAAGTGATAATCAGGCTCATTCCATAGTCGTAGATGTTTTCAAAGCCTTAGACAGCTATGCGTTGATTTCATGTTGAGAAAAAGGAATTGATGCAATTTTATTGCTAGTGTGCGCAATTTTCGCTTCTGCGTCGGCTTGTTCATTCTCAGCTATGTCCCAGTGACTGGGAATCCTTTGTAACGCAATAGTTTGTCCGGATTGAGATGCCTAATTTAACATATTCATTGTGTTGCACAACAAAGAACTATATGCGGTTCCTTGCATCATGTAACTGCTGATTAGTTGAATTACGGACTTGTGTCAGAAGCTCCCAACTACACTTCAAGGCAGCTGCTTATGTTGACAAACATGCCGGCTCTTGGTCCTGTCGTTACTAGATGTGACATACGTGCAACCCATGTACATCAAAAGAGGTGTTTAAATATTTTCCTTGTCAAAGTGCAATCAAACTGCTTGAACATGTAGTCAGCGCCAAATGACTAGCTACCATTAGTTGGGCTAACTGCTTCGCAAGAAAGCTAGCTTTACATTTCTGGAAGGAGTCTATTGCCTCTCTTGTAGCCCATTCATTCGGTTCGAGATGTTAAGCCTAATTAATGAATTGGTCACGTCATCCCAGTAGTTAGCTAATAGAAAAGAAATGGGATAGAATGATGAAATTTATTGACTTCTGTATACTTTTCACTTTCTCTGACACCAAGTAATCTGCATAATGAATTGGCCTATGCTGATATGTTTATCATTACTGTTGTGTTTTTCTTTTTGTATGCAGAACCAAACATGAAAGATCAAGTGGCACCTGTGGACATCCTCTGGATCAAGGGGCCGTGAAGGCGGCAACTACTACTATGCCTTCGGTGGCAACCACAGATTCGAGGCACACTACAGGCTTGGCCTCGCAACCATTTGGGCCAAGCTGATTCGATCAGTACCTGCATCGCTTTTGCCATACTTCGGAGGGTCAATGCCAGATCTCAAGTGAATATAGTGGTACCCATTGTTGGACAGTCTCATCGTACAACAGGCATTTATGAGCTACTAGCCTCAAATTGTTCCCAATTAACAATGGCGACTCAGTCACTACTTTATTTGTACAAGAGAGAGAAACAATTAAAGAAATCTAGGGAGGTTAAAACCCTATCTCTGGGTTTTTTATATATTTTCATATATTTTTATATATTTTTAAATGGAGCCAAAGAGGACAATAACTCTGTAAATCTCGGGTGCATCGTCTTCAAGTACATCAGCCCAGAAAGCCACACAAGCCCTTCTACAATTCTTGAGGGCAACAGCCTGTGAAACCCAGCACTCTGTGTGCAGTGTGTTTATGGTGTGCTATGCCCATTTTCTCCTCTCTCTTTCATGTGTTCAAAGTTCACATGATCATAATCATCTGCTTGTGCAGCATCCAATCAATAAAAGATGTATATAAATGTGACAATGTCTGTTTTCCTGTGTTCCCACTCATATCATTACACGAAAGTGTGTGCAAGTTACTCAATGAAGTATTCAGATCTTTGTGTTTGGGTCTAGTTTTCCTACTTATGGCACTTGCTACCCCAGAGTTAAATATACACGAATACGGACATGCTTCCGCATTTGAATTATTTGGCACGAAAGTAAAGTCATTGCTTCGTCCCGGGGTTCACTACAGGCTACAAGTCAACTAAAAAGAAGCATGCGTTGTTTGGTGTTCCGGAGGACGAAACTCTGTTAGTGCAGTGGCGGAGAGCGATTCCGCGCGCTGACAAGCTGCTTCAAGAAAACTCGGCTGTGTGCGAGCTGCACTTCGGCGAGAGGTACATCTCCTGGCACTTCGAGCCCACTGTGAATGGCGAAAATGTTTGAATTGCAAGGGGTATGCCCATAGATGTGTTTTCCGTTAAGGGGGGGGGAGGGCGAAGATTCATTGCAGGGCACCTTCTCCCTATTAAACAAGTGTATGAGGCAGATTTTACGCCCTCCCTTTTATATGACTAAAAAAGTGCGCCGCTGCCTAATCAATGTATATAACAAATTCCGCGCCAGTGTGGCCAGCCCCCTTTGCGCCCCTCGTGCGGACGCCTATGTGTAGGCCTTTCGGAGAGGCTCTTCGCATTTGCTGGCGCCCTTGAAATCACTTCTTCAAAGTGGTTTAGCCACAACGAGCTTCACGGTGACAGCTTGGAAGAGCTTGTTTCCTGTCTGAAAAAAAAAAAAATGGTACCAGCCTCATCACTCAAGAAACCAAGTTTTTTCTGCTCACCCATTTGCCTTTTCATACAGAGGTTCTGCACAAGGAGCGAGCGTCTTCCCGTGAAAAGAGGAAGTACCTGAAGCTCAGGCGCATCACCTAGGCTTGCAGCCCAATGTTCTGTGGGGCGCTTGTGAACTATAAACCTTTTTTTCTTGGGGATAAAAAGGACGCGCGACCAATTATTAAGAATGCATTGTTTAAACAAATGGTAAGTCAATACTCGATAATGCGTTCTATGACTGGTGTACAGAAAATAAAATATTTTCATTCAGATACCACTCCTGATTCTCGTCTCTGAGTATGACGTTATGAATGATGGGACTTTATACAGATTAGTGCATAAGGAAATTATGGTTCGCCATGGAAAATGTTGCAAGCAATGGCTCACAACTGAGTTCATCGTTCCACTCTTCTACCACTTCACGTCGATAAAATGTTTCAGTGCCGTCACGCGCTCACTTTCGGCACCCTGTCGACCTGACGATATTTCAGTTCAGTCGCGCACCCGCATAGGCATCCTGTTTTCCAGAAGCTAATTAACATATTTTCTCGGTCGCCATTTGAGGCCATGCACGTGCAAAAAATATATTTTGAATGTTCCACATTGCCCGCGCGCGTGATCGATTCCCGTCTCTGCACAGCGCATCGCTGCCTTGCACGGAAGAAGGAAAGGTACTTGCATTCTTGGCCCTTGGGCACGGAGGAAGTGGCCCTTGGGTAACCTTGATCGGATGGATGTGGCTGTATCCTTTAGCTCGGACGGCGGCTAACGCCACCTAGCCGTAATACTTACTGAACTAACCACTACATTTATCTTTTTTTTTTCTTTTAAATAGTGAAGTTGAGGACTGGTACAATGCAGTGAAGGGTTTAATTTTCACTCGTGCCTTGACTTTAGCTACCAATCAGATAACCTCCTTCTAGTTAAGTCTACCCACTTAAAGTCTATTTTGCCCTCCCTGTCTCTAAACCCCAGTGCTTTAAAAAACTCTGCGCCATCATCCTGAACTATAGGGTGAAGTCCTTTAATGAACATTATCAAGTGTTCGGCAGTTTCTTCTTCCTCTCCACACGCACTGCATACTGTGTCTACCCCTTCGTATTTGGCCCGATATGTCTTGGTTCGCAGTACTCCCGTCCTGGCCTCAAAGAATAAAGAACTACCCCGAGTATTATCATATATCCTTTCCTTGGCAATTTTCTGCTTAAAAGTTCGATAGATCACTAGTGCGGACTTCTTAATCATGTCCATTTTCCACATGTCAGTCTCCATTTCCTTCACTTTCTTCTTAACCGATAGTTCTCTTTGGTTTGGCCACCTGCTGTTTTCTAAGTATTTACCAGTCAAATTCCTCGTTCGCTTCCTCCATTTTGTATCGACATTCTTCCTGTACAAGTAGCTGAAAACCTTTCTAGCCCAACGTTCCTCCCCCATTTCTCTCCATCGCTTCTCAAATTTTATCTTGCTGCTAGCTTCCCTGCCCTCAAATGATGTCCAAGCCATATCACCTTGTACTCCCTGATTAGGTGTATTCCCGTGAGCTCCTAAAGCAAGCCTACCTATTTCACGTTGTTTAATTTCTAATCTTGCTTGAACTTCGATCTGATCTCATGCACAAGACCGCATTGCCGAACGTCAGCCCAGGAACCATGACCCTTTCCATGTTCTTCTCACAACATTATACCTATTGTAATTCCACAGTGCCGTGTTTTTCATTACCGCTGCATTCCTGTTACCTTTTGTCGACACGTATATTTCGTGTTCCCTTAGGTATACTCGGTCCAATACTTATCCATATGCCCAGATTTTTGTACTTATCTGTTATCTCTAGCGTGAGTAGGTGCAGCACCAGCTTTGTCTTGTAATCTGTGGTAAAAATGTAGTCTAAGATGTCGTGTTGTGTACAGCTTGCTGCTGTTTACTTATTTTCTATTTATCCACTGATTACCCCACTTGGTCTGAAGGCAAGGCAGCAGAAGCATTGCAGTGTCAAGAAAAACACATCTTATACATTACATTTGTTCACTTGTTAAGTGATTCCATTCACTGATAGAATAAACAAGAAACTAATTAGCATGAAAATGCAATTTTTTATGATATTCAAAATCTTATAAAATATAATTGCACAAAGAGATATGATGAGGACTGTGTTGGTACATGGGGAGTGTGTTGATGTTTACAATTCTTGCTTGTTCTGTTTAAGCTGCAGCATTCTCTTGCTGAGTGTGTCTTTTTTCTTTCATTTTTCCTAGGACCCCCAACGGGACCTTCAGTTCATCGTGCTCACCAATCGCTTTCAGGGAGGCAGCAGCCTGCGAAACGACTCCATAGAACTGATGGTAACCGCTGAGTTTTTTGCAAACGCTGGACGATGTGGAACTGTGCTCGATTTGTCGAAAGCGCAGAGGGTGACAAAAATTAAAAAAAGCTTATATGTCTGCTCGTTTCTCTCTTTTGGTCGGCTTTATGTGTCTTGACACAGTGATGAAAGAGAGGGAGAGTGATGAAGAGAGGAGATAAAGATACAGAGTTTTTTAATGGTGCATTCAGTTGGCTGCCCTGGTTCTCTGGCTCAGAGTCGCCAGATGCAGAGGCAGCTCAAAATCGAAGCGCGAGAGGCAGCGTGCCAACCAAATACATTAGCAATCTCAGAGCGCCCAGATGAATAGGATGGATGGATTGCTGTATGACGATGCATTTGGCGTTGAAGAGGCCCTAAACGAGACGTACTATGATGATTGGGGTGTGGTGGTGCGTGGGACGCACCGGGTCAACCTAAGCTCCGTGAACGAAGCAGCAAAAATTCACCGACCACTGGCCCAGGCTATCTATTCGGCTCCTACTCTCCACTTTTTGAGTGTACGCCGCAAACCCTGCAAGTACAAGTACAAAACCAATGTAAGTAGAGCAGCATGACCACAGAAATGCTAGCTACATGCACTACGTATTCAAAAGTGTATATTTTGGACACTGTTTGACATTATAGAACATCATTGTTTTGTCTCTTAGTGAGTATGCTGGGGAAGAGTAAATGTAGTTCTTGAAAAGGTGACCTTTGCAACAGTTTGTTGCCCTACAGGTCTTTTCTTTTTTTTTCTTTTAAACACCTTGCAGGAATGCAAGCAGCTGCCTCAATGTAGCACATTCATATTGTGAGCACATTGGTGTAAAGTGAAACTTTCTATGTTTCACTTATTCACCCGTGAGCACCAAAAACGCACTGCAGAAAAGCCAAATTACACTGTGGATCATATGGTGCATCCTCACACACAGGACTATGGCGCTCACTCAGCATATGTGTCGTAGCTTGCAGTTTAAATTTGCATTCACGGTTTGAAATTTATAGTTTGCATTTGTGGTTCTACTAATAATAACAGGAACTCTAATGCCAAGGTACCCACGCGAGCTCTATATATGTTCATTGCATTATGCGCGTGTCACACAATACATTGCTGGCCGTCACCATAATTAGGCCATGGGTGTAATGCACAGCAGAAGAAGCTACCATTCGTGGATGTAAGTGTGAGTGCAATCGTTCCCGTAGGTCACGATAGATCACTCTGCGTTGAAACTGAAGCAAGGTGTGTACAGGTCTTTGAAATCCTTGAAAACCGCTGAATTTGAACTGAATTCGAAAAATGAATTTTTAAGGCCTTTGAAGGTCTTGAATTTTCCGGCCATCCTTGAAAATCCTTGCATTTTCGGAGCAGTGCACTCTCATATCAACAATGCAACTTCTTAAACATTGTAGATCAGTGTGTGTCAGCCTGTCAAACTACCCATTTTCGAAGCAGTAATGTGACATGGGTGCACATGGTCCCATTTTGCAAAAAGCATGTGGAAAAAAAAGTTAGTTTCATGGTGAGAGTGAGGCAGCGAATGCTATAGCAATAAGTTAGAATGTGACACGAAAAAGGGCTAGCAACTCGATACATGCAACGTGCCCCTCAAGCACAAAGGACTCACGAAAAGAATGTGCACAGGACGAGGGCTAATGAACAACTGTCACTGCTTGGCACTGGAAGCGTGCTGTTTATACACCAAGAAGGATGCTAGAAAAGAGCACACATGTATCCACAGCATATGTGCAAATTAACCACCGCCACCATTGTTGCTTCCTGGTATTTAAGTGGCGTGCTGAAAGCGTCAACTGTGCACAAGCCATCGCTCCCAGATGGGAGATGGCATCAAATTTCAAGGCTATGGCAAGCATCGTGTGGGTTTCCTCTGTATGCAAGGACACTTCACACGAATGTTCGGATGCTAAAAACATTTAGACAACAAAACATTTTAATTCCCTTCCAAAGTGCAGTACCTAAAAACTCATTCTTCCGATTGAAGCCCATCGCGAGTGCAACCAACACTGACATAGCTCTATAAAAAAGGCAACAAAAGTTGTAGTGATGTCACATCAGATCTGTAGTGATGTGAGTGCCCTCCGGGCTTCTGCCACATATAGGCAGTCATATCTGTAGTAAAATGTGATTTCCGGGCTTCTGCCATGTGTAAGCATCGGCAAAGCATCGCGGATGCTGCAGCTAGCGGAACGTTTATTCCAGCACTCAGGGGTCTGCCCGGATCTGAGCCCAAACCTCCGCTCTCCTATTTTGCATCTAAACACCCTATTTTCAACCCTAGGTCTGCGCACAAGCAAATCACACTGGGGACTTGCATCACCACAACCAATCGCAGGGACACCTTTGTAATAGACACTGTATTGGTAAAGAACATGTTACCTTATAGAATGGACGAGGCGATAGGTTCCCTGTGCAAGGTGTCTTCAAACTCTCTCTCGTGTTAGCTCATGTATCTGCTAATGTCTGCCTGTAGCCGTTTCCCATGCTTGAGCTCCGTCAGCTCACACACTACACGTCGCTTCGTAAAAGCTGCTCTAAAAGCAGTGAGCACACAATCAGACCCTGTGCGCTGACAATGTGTACATGCGACAGCGAGGCGCCTCCCCATGTCAAGAACACTTGGTAATGACGTATGCCGGGAGGGACAAGCTCACCCGCATGCTCGGAAAGCTGCATTGTCACCAAAGGGTGCATGCATACATAGGACTAAGTCTCGGTCGGCTCAGTGGTCGCATTCGTGCGGCATACTCAAACAGCACACGTGAATGCAAAAATGAGCCTAAAACCAGACGGCTGCGCTTGACCTGCTTCTTGCGAGATGCACTTCCCAGTAGGCTTTTCCCATTTTGTCACAAGCTGGGAGCGACTGTGATGGTTGTGCTCGTGAACCGTGTGAATCACGGAGTCGACTTCGTTCCTATGCGTTTGTCTTTTGCGTTCTCCTTTGCAGAACCGATCAGCGTCGTTAGTTGGGTGATCGGCAACCTGCTCCGCCCTTTGCAGTACCGGCATAACTTGTGCCACACAACACGCCATTCTGCATACCTTTTATTAACACATTCCAAACTACACTCAAGGGAAAAAAGAAGCCTGTGTTGCATGTTTTTTGCTCGTGTGGTACGTGAACTTGCAAAATGGTCAACCCGCCGCTAGCTAGCCTTGCAGATGATGTCAATAAAGTGCATACCTCATATACATTTATTTATCTTTGTCTAAGTGAAAGGACATTATGCTGAATGTTTTGAATCTGTTTGGTGAAGTTCACAAAGATCATAGTGGAGTTGATTGATTGATATGTGGGATTTAGCTTTCCAAAACCATCATATGATTATAAGAGACCCCGTAGGAGAGAACTCCGCAAAATTTCGACCACCTGGGGTTCTTTAATGTGCACCCAAATCTGAGTACGGGAACCTGCAGCATTTTCGCCTCCATCGAAAATACAGCCGCTGCAGCTAGGACTCGATCCCGCGACCTGCGGGTCATCAGCCGAGTACCTTAGCCACTAGACTATCGCGGCAGGGCTCATAGTGGAGTTATCTCAACCTCTGTTGTACGACTTCATTGTCTGTTGTGAGTTTTTATTTTTACGAGGGCCCATTATCTTGCTTTCACAACAAACACCACAAATTGCGTGGCCCAAGAACAAGTGAAAGCCAAAAGTCTCTCGAGACACAATTTTAAGAGTGGATGAGTGAAGCGAAGCAGCTCCCATGGAAATCAAACGAGTCATACAGATCTAGGCAAGTTTACAAGAGATAAAATATTAATATCAATATATTGTTGTAGCCTATGCCACCAAAGTAGCAGACCCCCCCCCCCCATCAAGTGTTTTAAACAGTGATGATGTTGAGCCTATTTGATTGAAATTTGTGGAAACAGCCGAGGAAAATATTATGTGAGGCAGATAGAGACTTGGCGTGGTGCGTGCCCCGGTAATGCGGATCATCACTTTTTTTTTTTCGGGAATGTTTTGACACCTTTTTCACCTTGTATTTTACTTTTTTTGTACAATAATGTACAGTGGGGTCCTTGAAAATGATGGAGACCGTGTTAGGGAATTAATCGATCAGTTTTTCAAAATCCTGAACCCCCCCCAACTCGTACCGATCAGCTATACTTTAAGTAAAACTAATATTGTTTTGCATCCATTTTCACAGTTTGTTTCAATGCAATACCCGAATTTCCACGATCACCATCACGATTTTAACCACCTCCCTGACACGCTGATTGTGCACGCAGTGGTCGCGGACAGGTTTACAGTATCTTGGTAAGTTATCTCTGTTTGCAGGTAAGTGCTTGGCTATGGCACTTATCCGGAATGAAGTTACACCTGAAGACGCAAATATCACCAAGTTTCTTCAAGTAGTTTTTTTGGTAATCTGCGCCAGCCAAACAAGCCGGTACTTTTTGGAAAATCGCAATGTGCGTTTTCAATTTTGGGTAATAACTTTCGGCGAAGAAACACCCCGAAGCTCTGCTCCCTTTTCGGTGACTACTAAATCAACTTGCCTCACTACCAGCCCTCAAACTTGCTTTGTGAGGCACAACTAAACAGGCGCAAGCACGAGGAGACCACACGGCAGCGGTAGGCGACGGAGTCGGTAGGTACCTGGACATGTTGGTGGCGCATTTCGGAAGTGACAAAGGGGTGCTGCGTGACGCACGTGCACACTATGTATTGAGGACTTTGTCTTGCAAGATATGCAGCAATCTTACAATGTGTCCTGCAGTTCATTTCTGATTTGATTGTGACAGCAC
Organism: Rhipicephalus annulatus; assembly: GCA_013436015.1. Taxonomy (NCBI): domain Eukaryota; kingdom Metazoa; phylum Arthropoda; class Arachnida; order Ixodida; family Ixodidae; genus Rhipicephalus; species Rhipicephalus annulatus. The sequence goes on from WOVY01004696.1 coordinate 17,100, forward strand.
CACCTTAATATCACCTGCATGTGGCCGTTGTGTTTGATGATATGTAAGATGTAGGCACTCGAACTTTCTGAAAAAACTAGCCAGCTGATGTGGCGGGGGTTTCCCCAAACCACTTGGCAGTAACAAAGTCATGTCAGGACAATGGATAAAGTTTTCAAACAAAGGCACAGCAGTTTTGTAAGCGTAATCTATGAGGTGCAGAATTTTTACACCTCTATTGAAAGCATCGTGTTGTGTTGATATATATTATGATTTCGCATAAATTTGCTTTGCCTACACAGCTATGCACTTCAACTTCTATTTGCATAATTTATGCTACTTGGAGTGATGACAACATGACAAGAGAAATTGCTTGCCAACAGTTCCGAAATTATCTATTGTAGTTAATCTCTTTAAACACATTGTGTCAGTACCTTCACATGGTCATCGGGCTAATTGGATGTATGTACATAAAAATAGTGCTGTAGAGTAGAATGTGGAGGGCACACTAGCTGTTTAAGGAGCACTTCATCAATGGCAAGTTTTGAGTGTTGTACGACTTCCTGTTATTACAGAGATTTAGTGCTGTGGCCCCTGATGTACTTGCATACACAAGCTGATTTTGTTACTTATTCTTTTGTTTCTTTTTTTTCTTTTATGTGGCAGTTGAACAGATAGAAAAAAAAACCTGTGCAATACGATGCCCAAACAAATATCCAGTGGCTAGAGATCCTTGGAACTAAAGCTTTCTGTTCTCATGCAAGATTTATGCCTGTAATACACCTAAGGACCACATGTAACAACTACACAGAATATCCATACTTGGTTCGAGATGCAATTGAATTTTGTTATAGCAATATAAAATCTTTATATGGCTATGCAATGGCTAACTAAACACTAACTAAATTTAAATGCAGGTATCTGTCCTTAGGAGCCCTCATGCAAGACATTGCCCTATCATTTCGTGTGGGCATATCCACAGCTCGTGAGGCCGTGCAAGAGACTTGTGGGCACTCTCGTCCAGACTGAAACCAATGTACACGCATTTAAGTAAATGAACTTGTAAAGGTGTGGCCGAATATTAAAAACTTGTAACCATAGTTTCCTTCCAAAGGCGATCACACACATACTATAAGTATAATGATTTCCATATCACAGTGTGGTGCGTGGAAGGTACAGTAAGACATAGAGCCGGAACCATTAACATAATTCAATAACTAATGGCCGCACAGCTGCACATTGGTAATGAACTGTGAAATGCACTTGTACATTTTAACAAAGTTAAATCACCAATTGCTGACGGTCAACTAAATGAAACAGTGCCTCAATGTGGCACTAACACATGCATCAGAAGCACCACCTTTACAGATTATACTTGTTGTAACACAATGTGGTCACGTCAGCAATTGCATGTGTAAGTTATGCTTGAAGTTGTGATGTCGCATTTCATGCCATGCCTGCTGTGCAAGTGTATTCACCGTAACCTAGTTGGCTGTGTTTCGTCTCCTCAGTTTTGGTTCCTGTTTCTGAAGCATTATTCGTGCTTTACTTTTCATGGGCGTATTCAATTGCAATAGTTAATTCTTTCTTTACCCTACTTGTCAGGCTATTTTATTCTTCTTACTGAGCTTGCTGACTTTGTAAAGTGATACTAATATGACAATTTTCATTTCTTCTTTTCTTGCATCAAATGAAAGGCCAATCCTTTGAAGAACCTAAAAAATCTAGTGCTAAGTACGAGTGCGCTTAGCACTTGATTTGGTAATGACATTTGTTAATGAAAAGAGAGGTCAAAACCATCTAATGCCTTTCTTGAAATCCATTAAAGAAATACAATGATGCTGTTGCAGACATGAAGGAAGTATGCTTTGTAGTGAGCAGAGCATACTGAAAAAGAATTGTGTGTTCTGGCTATCTATGGCACCCTGTGGCTTGTCAAATGTAGCCAGAAGTGAAAATAAAGTCCACTTCAACATGTCCAGCTTTGTACCTTACTTTAAAATGCATACTTCTACATGCTTCAAGCCATCGTGAGGATTTGTGAGCTATCTTTAAGAGGAGAGGAATGACCTTTCGTTGAAATAGATGCATATGGAAGGTTACTAGTTTGCCAGTGGCCTGAAGGGGTCAACAGTGCATAGCGGCTCAGGCAAAAACTACAGTCGGCCATGGTACATGAAGCTAAGCTTTTAAACTAATGTTTTTTGATGTTTGAGCCTTCCTCTCAGTAATAAAATGAAGCTTTCACTGGCCTAGATATCTCCACTCCCATGGCACTGATCACACAAACAGTGTTACCATTTCTGATAAAATCACTGCTTGCTTCAATTTAGAAGCCAAAGACGGAGACGTGGCTGCATATTGCTGAAGGATTCAGCTGGACATGGCAGTTTCCGAACTGTATTGAGGCTGTTGATGAAAAGCGCATACAGATTAAGTGTCCTCGGAACTCCGGAAGTATGTACTTCAATTATAAGGTTAGTATGTATAATGTTTTGATGCACTCTGCAGACAATTCATTTCTGTTAAGATTGTTGTCTATTGCGCATGAATTTTATGTGCCGTTGTAAGCACTGAACACATCGTACGTTTCAGTGTACTGTCTGAATGGTGGCATCAGATGTTCTGATGTCTGGAATATGATGCCATGATCTCTACAAAGCACACATGCACGTTGGTTTGTCATACAGTATATCATACTTGCAGCAAGTATGATAGTATTCCCTAATGCTCTCACGTACTTTTTTTTTGATAACATGCATTATAACAGGGCACTCTAGGTAACTTTAATGAGAATAGGCTTAGGAATTCACTCCAACTTTTTTTTTTGTCAAGTTCACTTTGAACTGTTACAACATAATCGAGAAATAATAGAATTGGTTTCACACCAAAAGTTTTGCTATTCACACAGCTCTATCTATGTGTCTTTCTCTTCTTGAAGTTTGGATGGAATGTTGGTGCATGTGCAGTTTTAAATTACATTACAGCTTCCATGCATGCATTGTTAAAAGTTATGCTGCAACCCCATTAATTCGGCCTCTCAGCAGATCAGCATTCTAAAGCATCTAGAATGATGTTACATAATCCTATTGTATGTAACACTCATTGCAGGGCACATACTCCATTGTCCTGCTTGCCATGGTCGACAGCGACTAGAAGTTCGTGATCGTCGATGTTGGGGCTTACGGCAAACAGAGCGATGGTGGAGTCCTAGAGCAATCAAAGTTTGGGTGTCGCTTGGAGAATGGAAAGCTTCATATCCCGCGAGACCTTGAACTTCCGAACACGTCCCACCCAGCGCCTTGCATTTTTTTGGGAGAAGAAGCCTTCCAACTCTGCACCGACTTCGTACGGCCATACCCTGGACGAGGGCTAGAGGCCGAGAAGCACATCTTCACTTACTAATTGAGCTGAGCAAGGTAAATAAGACAAACCTGGATTTGAGAGGAAGTGTTAATTTTTTCTTGTTTATCCCAGCGTGTTAACTTGGTACTCATTTTCGCAAATCTGTTAAGCACTTGCTTTTGAAGATATTAATGAATTTATGCCAACTAAAAATGTGCAGTATTATCTGAGCATGGGCTTTTTATTGCCCGGAGTATTATAGTTCGTTTTTGGTTACCACATGCCAAAAAGAAGCCATGGACTTGCAGTATGTTTACGAAAATAATATGCCTCATTTAATCTTCTGACTTTTAAACACTCTGCCAAACAAGTACTCAGATTTTAGTTATCGAGTAATGTTGCCAGTGCTGCATTGTTTCGAATATGGCACAACAGCAAGGGAAATGAACAAGCACAAAGCATTTCGAATTTTGGTGTGAGTTGAAAGTGTATTTGTAAAATTTTCAATGTCAACTTCCATTGCTCATGTGATGTAGAGAATGTACTTCAGGCGACTCCCTCGATAGACTCTACCCCCCTTGCTTTCTTGTGCTTCCAAGACTTGGCATAGTGCTACTGAAGTAGAAGGAAACGTTTCTGGCCGGACTATGAACTACTGTTGTGCAGCACTTTAACGTATCAATATCTACCAAGGGAACGAATCTCTGAGATACACAATGCAGGCGAACTGTTGTGGATTTTTTTAACATGTATAATTAGCATGGGAAATTTCGGTAGATATCATTCTGCACGTGGTCATTTAAGTCGTGTGGGAACTGTTTCTGAGCCATCCCGCAGATTACATATTCTCCACTTTCACTATAATCCTAATGAACTGAATTTTATTGCCTGTACAGATTTTCAGTGTGTTGTATTTTTTTGACAATATTGCAGTCATCACCAAGCATGAAAAATTGTTCGGCGACTGTAGCAACACTGACAGAAGTCAACTTACCAATTTTGCCCAGTAGTTTTGACAATGCTTTGGACTGATGTAGTTACTGCTGTAGTGCTATGGACAAGCTTTGTTTGATGTGATGTCACCATACAGGACGAACAAGGTAGCCGACGTGAGCTTATGGCATCTAGTTTAGGTTGTGACATGTTGCATTCTGTACTCAGATCCACAGTATGTGCATTACCACATTCCTTAAATGTGCATTGTTTAAATTTGCTGTTGCTATCTTGCATATTTTTTGCATGCCATAAAATGTTCGCTTTGACTGTTTCGTGGCAGTGCTCCTTTAATTTCGCATTCATATGGTGGACAGAATTCTTGGACGGGGAGCATATCACGTGAACTCACATCAGTGATTCTCCTTACGATTCTCCTTACCTACACCTCATCATAGAAGGCCGATGTGATGTGCAACCCTAACCCGTTTTTCATTGGGAGTCTAGCGACAGAAATTTGCGGCTTTTCCCTGTGTCAATTTTGGCACCACGAAGTGGCATTAAAATTTCTGCTACTGTTGTGTGTGATTGTTCAGAATTAGAGCTGAAAGTATATGTTTACCCGAGAGTGATGGGATGGGGACTGAAATGGTAACTCGTCATTTATGCTTTTTTCTTTCTTTCTTTTTTTTCTCCATGAAATAGGAGGTGTGCCGAGAACGCTCTGGTGACCAGGTGGAGAATCTTGGCGGGGACCATGGGCGAAGAGCCGAAACAAGCTGAAAAGAGGGTGCCTCTCTTCTCTCCACAACTTTCTAACGCACAGAGGCACTGTATATGAGGATGCATATTGTGGCCCTGGCTTTGATGATTCTGTGGATGGCTTAAGGCAGTGGCAGTCTGGCCATTGGCGTGAGCTTCTTGCACAGCCACCAATGCAAGTGCCTTGTACACAGGCACGCCTTTTGCCAAAGTTGCTCGGAGGGTCAGGTATCTGTACGCTAGTTATTTCTTCAGTGAAGTAGGCAAAGTGCCTTGGCAGGATAAGATCTGGTGTCCTGTCAACACAGGGCCCGATGCAGCACTACCTGCTGCCCAGTGAAGAGGCAAGTTTTTTTTTTAGTAATTTGATATGTGGGGCGTAATGTCCCAAAACCACCATATTATCATGAGAGACGCTGTAGTGAAAGGCTCTGGAAATTTCGACCACCTGGGGTTCTTTAACGTGCACCCATATCTGAGCACACGAGCCTAGAGCAGTTCTGCCTCTATCGAAAATGCATCTTTTTTTTGGTAAAGGTGTTAAAGAAAACGTCCCACTGTGTGACCCAGCTGAAAACTATCACCACCATAAATGAGTATCTGCCACACAAATTGTGTCAATCCCACTACTTGTTATTAGTCAACTAAAGATGAAGGTGGCTACTATTAGTCCAACAAGTGGCTGTGAAGTCATGGTGGAGTGGCAACGACATTGTGTACCAACGAGAGAATAATGGGGAAAAGAAAAGGCAATGGCAGCTGCGAGAAGACCTTGATGGAAGGCTGTTGACCACAATGACTTGCCCGTAATCTCTGAGAAATGCAAACCCTTGGTTTCACCGAGACTTTGTCTTCAAAATTTAGGCAACCGTGTGTCTGTGACTATTTAATTGGTCAGCCTGCCCTTGCTATCTGGATGATATCGTTTTCTTACCCACTTTTGAAAGCCACCTCCCTCGTCTGTAAACCATACTTGATGCCTTTCGGCGAGCTGGCCACCTTTTTATTTTCTGTTTGGCCATTATTCTTTGTTATCTTGATACCGTGCTTCCGTTTAGCCAACACCAATCATCACAAAACTCTACAGCATGTCTGGCTGTGGCAAAAATAGACGCACACTCAGTAGGATCTGGCATGTATGGAAAGATTTTGTTGATTTTGTGCGGTGGGTAGGAGCTTGGTAGCAGCCATCAACAACCAATGGGACTTCGCAATTTGTCGTCGCACTTCAACTACTGTAAATAGAGGTGCTGATCACTTCCAAGAAGCTTCACAAGAGGTGATAATAAATTTAAAATGAAGCATCAAACTTCGACACACAGTTCACAAAAGATAAACGAAGTTTTTCTAACAGGTACTGAAGCTGAGAACAGTAGCCAGTGAAAGGTTGTCAGCAATAGAGGAACCAAATACATGAGTGAGTGAGAAACCATACTAAGAAACTGCACAGAGCACACTGAAACAGGGACAGTGCATGTCATCAGCTGCTTTCATAACTTCTGTGTATTCAAGGGGTAACCATGTACTATGTGGACCAGTTGCTGACAAATGGTGCACCTCGCCTGAGAAACACACAGTCACAAAAAGCACAAGCAGGCCCTTCAGTGTGTCATTGTGACAGGTTGTAGAAGGAGAGTAGAAGTTGTTTTATAACCACAACACTCTGCCCCAATTTGTGTAGGTATTGATTGGACAGCACTATGAGCAGGAAGTGCAATGGCAAGTCAAGGCGGACTCCCTGTATCAGTGGCATTTGCTTAGAATAGCAGAATAGGACGACCAACAGGAGGGCACTGGAAAGAATGACCCACTACAGCATTCCAAGGCTCTGCTACATGTGTAATATTGTTTTGTACTGTCATAAATTACTCTGTTGTAATAACTGCTAGTAAATTTGCCTTGTTTACATGCAAAGTTATGTGGCATTACCATTGGACAAACTGGGAAGTCTTTCTGTGTTTTGAATTTCACCATATGTGTTCAGCAACATTTCTGTTTAGAGTGTTTAGACTTTTGATAGGAACTGGTTATATTAACCAAGGTACTGTGGATGATGCTGTTATTGTATATTTAAATTCAATCAAGCACTTCTTGTGTCATATTGACTGCAGTGTCCTGCCAGCACAGTACATTGCTCCCAAAAGCTGTCTCAATTACAATAGTCACAAAGTAAAGTTAAAAGAACTTGCAAATTTAAAATAATCCTGAACGTTTGTCAAACCAGAAGATATTAAACCAGGTGCTATATACTGCACTACCACTTGACTATTGCATCTGTACTTCACTATCGCATGTGTAGTTTGTCGTCTCTTGTTTCTTTGTATCCGATCTTCTGGTGCATTTTTAAAAAATTATTCCAGAATATCAGCCCTGTTCCTACATTAACAATGATATTCATGCACTGCCTAATAATGCGGCTTGTGTTGTGTCGTAGCAGACGACGTGGTTCAACTCTACACTTTTGAAGCGTCTGCGCACGTATGAGCTGCTGCCGGTGCACGATTGCAGCACTAGTCGCATCGCGATAACAGGTGCTATGAGATTTAAACTTAATAAAATATAATAAACTTCTTTCTGTAAAACTAAAATAATAAATGTAAAAAAAAACAATAGTTATATTTCTTATGCAATAACTACACGTTCTGGGTTCTACATGGCCTATAGCGATTCACTTGCGTAATGGTTCTGCCTTGATTTAGAAATTTGTATATTGTGCTTCATATGAGAGAAAACTGTACTTCAGTGTCGGTTGTGTACTTTGCCTCTGAAGACCTATTTTGTATCACTTCCTTTTCACAAAGTACTAGGGCCCAAGTGCTGTTTAGGCCCCAAACTTTTTATGAAGACAAAACGAACTTTATGTAATTGGGAAAAAAATCTAAAAATTTTATTTATAATATTTCTGGCAACACTCATATTAGTGTTGGCTTGATCGATTCGCTGGCCCTTGAATTGACAACAACACGGTCGGCACTTCTCCAACTTCGTAGTGCATTAGTACTTCCAGTCGGTGCATTTTGCATTGCCCCCTCAGGTGTTCAGGCATTTTGTCCATGTGCTCGGCCCGCGAAAGTAAAAATTGCTCTGTTCTGTTTTCTTTTTCGTCTTTCAGTTATTGAACAACTTTATCCAGCAAGCTGGCTGCTTGTTTTTTTTGTTTGTTTTCTTTGTTTGTATTGTGTGTCGCGTGTTACATAGTGGGATGGGCGTTGAAAGGGTAGATGAGACAGGTGTTGATGTGGGCTGTTGTGTTGAAAGGGTGGGAATAGGTGGAGCAGAAATAGGCCGAAAGAAAAAGTTAGTGTGATCTTCTAAAGTGGGAGGAGAAGCGGGTATGGTGTGTCAGAGCAATAAATACTTTCGCTCTGAGCACTGGCACACTGAGGGGGCAACATTGATGCAAACACCACTGCTGAATTGTCGGTGGCATCTATGCCCTCTTCGTCCAGGTTACTGCTTGTTCTAATAAGAAAACAAGCAGCTACATAATTAGTGCCATGAAGAATACAGCAGTAACAAATACATTTCTTTGAATGCATGCACTAGCTACTATGCAATATTGCACTGAAAACAGGCATCAAGCTGCTCTAGCATTCTCTATGTTGCCAGTCTGAGACGGTTGGGGTTACATTACGATTTTGCACAATGCTTTTGCGTTTTGGGGTTCTGCATTTTGTGAGGGATGCCGTAGTGGAGGGCTAGGGAAACTTCTGACCATCTGGTGTTTTTTTTAACGTGCACTGACGTTGCACAGCACATGGGCCTCTACCATTTTGCCTCCATTGAAATGCAACCGCCCAAGCTGGGATCAAACCTGCGACCTTCGGGTCAGCAGCTGAACACCCTAGCCACTGCTACACTGAGTTGAACTTGCACTACTGTTTTAAGAATTATTACAACTGAAAATTAGGTGAAGGAATTAAATGGCATAAATACATTTAAAGATGTGCCACCTATCTACGGTTTCTTTGTAGTGATAATTCTTCACAGTGTTTCGGGAAACTTGTCACAAGCAGGCATTGTGAATTACAAAAAATAATCGATAAGTGAATCACAATTTACATGAATAAATTCTGTATTCTTTCTCGCTATCAGTATGGCTTTTGCTCTGGCTCTTCAATAAATGTAGCTCTTACAACACTTACCGGTTACTCAAAAAAGTGACTGATCAAGGTGAATTTGCAGCATCCATATTCATAGACCTTTCAAACGCATTAGACACTATTATTCACCCCATTCATTTAGCAAAACTTGAAACTCTTGGAATAACCGGTCCACCTCTGCTCCTTATACAGAGTTATTTACAGGATAGAAAACAAACCATTGATATATGTGGCTCTTATTCTGAATAAGTAACTACTAAGATGGGTGTACCACAGGGGGCCATATTAGGTCTTCTACTGTTCCTAATTTATATTATTAATAACTTGCCTCTCACCTAATTTTATCTTGTGCTGACGACATGAAGATCCTTATTTCTAATCGCTGCATATCTACACCATAAAATAAGCTAAATGAAGGTTTTTTGAGAATGTGTACATGATGTGAAAATAACAAACTATAAATTAACAATAGTAAGACCAAATTTGTCGTCTTTTCCTCATATCAGCATTATTTCTACAGAATTAATAGGTCTAGAACTTGATCGCCACCTTAAATTTCATCTAAACGCCTCTAACATGAAAAACAAAATGGTCTACAGTGTACACACTCTGAGCAAAGCTCAATTGCATTTCTCCTTGTCTACTATCATATCACTTTATCATGCTTTTTTTTATTTCCATTTTCGCTATAACATTGAACAGTGGGGCAACATGTACAATAGCCACCTTACAAGCGCAGAAGGTCCCATTTCCGTTGATAACTATAGCACCTCCTGTATATTCTTACTATGTACTTATTCCTTTCTTTGATTTGAAATAAATGATTATGACTACTAGCAGCAGTAACAGTCATCACTGGTAGCGTTGCCGAAACACAGACCTCTTCTGCTTTCACAGGGGGGGCAATGGCTCAAGTTTCGCCACTCATCTCTATGCTGGCATGCTCAGTGGTAGTGGATGGATGGATTGATGTGGCTCTACCCTTTAGGTCGGGCGGCGGCTAACGCCACATAGTCGTAATACTTAGTGAACCAACAACTAGATTTATCTTTTTTTTTCCCTTTAAATAGTGAAGTATAGGACTGGTACTTTGCAGTGAATGGCTTAATTTTCACTTGTGCCTTGACTTTAGCCACCAATCAGATAACCTCCTTCTAGTTAATTCTACCCGCTTAAAGACTATTTTGCCCTCCCTTTCTCTAAACCCCAATGTTTTGAAAAACTGCGCCATCATCCTGAACTATAGGGTGAAGCCCTTTACAGGTCATTATCAAGTGTTTGGCAGTTTCCTCCTCCTCTCCCCATGCACTGCATACCGTGTCTACACCTTCGTATTTGGCCCGATATGTCTTGGTTCACAATACTCCTGTCCTGGCCTCAAACAGTAGAGAACTATTCCAAGTATTATCATAGATCCTTTCCTTGGCAATTTCCAGCTTAAAAGTTCGATACATCTCTAGTACGGACTTCTTAATCATGCCGATTCTCCACATGTCCGTTTCCAATTCCTTCACCTTCTTCTTAATCGATAGTTCTTTTTGGTTTGGCCCCCTGCTGTTTCCTAAGTATTTACCTGTCAATTTTATGGTTCGCTTCTTCCATTTTGTATCAACATTTTTCATGTACAAGTAGCTTAAAACCTTCCTAGCGCAACGCTCCTCCCCCATTTCTCTCAATCGCTTCTAGTGTGCAGGCCCGACAGCCCCACCTTTCTAATTACTATTAGGCTGCAAACTGTGGTAACAATCTAAACATGAAGGGGTCGATTCCACGGGTAAAATTCTACCAATTTCCAAATGAATGAAAAACAAATAGCATATGAATGGTATATAAAGGAAACTTGTAGCTGGTTCGTTGAAAATTTAGTTAGTTGAAAATTAGTTGAAGAAGTTAGGTGAATATACTTCAAGAAGTGCACCTAATTCTAAGTACATGAGCCTCACTGATAAACTTCAAGTGATAATCAGTGCAATGTTGTGTCTATTTTTTCTTTAGTATGTGTCAGTGACACTGTAGCCACAACCAAGGGAGCAGTTTGGGTGTCAGGTGTTTCCGCTCCAAGTAAAACATTTTATAGTGTCAGTTACTTTCAACGTTTGCAACAAGCCACAAACAAAGCTTCGACTTACGGACGTAGCTCGGTGATGTCCTTCAAGAAGAGGAGGAGGTCGAAAAATTTCCATTCTGGTGTTGCCTCTCCCGACCCGGCTCCGCTCTTTTTCTTCAGTTCTCTTAGTTTTCTAGAGAAGGTGTCCCTTGAATTTCTCCATCTATTATATACAAGCTTCAGATTTTCTAGAAAGGAAAAGGTAACAAAAACACATTATGCACGATTTCTCCAAACATTTTCAATGAATATTGGTGACACAACTGAGAAGCAAGAAAAAAGCACTCTGAAGACAAGATGACATGTGGAATTCCACGCTTTTCACTGATTGTTTCATCAATGCTTCTGAATTCGCCACTCAGATATCTTGTAATACTATGCACCAAATCGGCCAACACAATTGCAATTTTAATGCTTGCAATGACAAAGTGGGCAATGTGGGCAATTGTTCACAGTCAAAAAATTTTTCAATGTTTAACCTTTCAATGCCACAAACATTGCACGAGCTGTGTACTGCGTAACGATTTCATACTATACGTACATAACTGATGATTGATGTTACGACAATATAGTTGACGTTAAGACTGCAACAGCTATGTTAGACGACACATGAAATGTGTTTGCAAGACTTTCCCTTAGAAGTGTAAAAAGTGGCTTCCATGTGAGGCCCCTTTACTCGAGGCTACATAGCGGCTCGAGAGGCGCGGGCTCGTTTGCTCGCCACAACACTTCTATGGGGTCATAATGTAAGCGCTGGCGTACATTACATTATGAAAAGAAGCCATAGGAGCTCAACATTAGTCATTACGTTCCGTTTCCAATCACTACGGAGTGTAATCCGATGGTATGTCACTTGCTAATTAGAAACTGGTAAACATAGCTTTCCAGATTTGCCGTACGTCAAGTTTCAAGGTTCCCGTCGTGTGGGTCTAAAACGTAGCGTTTCAAACTTTATCTCACGTGAAAAGCTCAGCTGTGTGCGCAGTTCACACTACAAAAAAAGTGCCCGAAAGAAAAAAAAATGATTTGACATTGAAGTACAAGTAGAGTACAGTCCACTGTTAGGGGGAACACGCGAGCACATAGCCGGCGGTTCGCAGGGCGCCAACTGCTGGCGAGAATGGGAAACGCGGAGCATGCACACAGAATCGCAAGGGCAGTACTTGCCTGCAACATCTGCTACTACCCCGCCCTACGCTCGGCGCGCGATAGCGACAAGCTGGCTGTGCTTGCTTATCGACCATTAATTTTTATGTCTGTTATCAAAAGTGGCTGGCTGGTTCGAAGGGCTTTTGAAAAGCTTACGATTACATTTTTGGTGAGCACAAACATTAGGCTACGCGAGTGATGCGCTTCGTTATCGATTTTACGGACTTCCACAGCTGGGGGCATATTTATTCGCTGATCACATTTTCGGCGGAGCTAGTTCTTAGAACCGGCATGGCTAGAGTACCTGAGGACGAAACGCTTCGAATAGTCGAGCTGTACACCAAAAATACAGCCAGCGTGATGTCACTGCCATCGCGAAATGGACACTTTCTCAATACCAGCATAACCATCGGCATTACGAATGTTTTTTTTTCTCATTGTCAAGTTCTGTCATGCGTAGTCCTATTTTGCTTACACAGATTTTCATCTTATAGTGTGTTTCACGGGGCTCAAATGTGTTTCATTACCTTTGCATTATTCATATGTTTCGAGGCTACAGATCTCGCCTCACTCAACCTGTCTAAGTTTGAAAAATTAATTTTTTTTGTTTAGTCCATAGTGTTCTAAATACACCATTTTCAGCCCGCATATTGGTGAAATGTAATGATTTTTGAAAAAGTGAACCTTATCACATATTCCAAATAAGGAGCTGCTGGTGTTTTCACTTCAACGAAGAAAACGAAATGTAAAGCGAGTTAGAACTAGCATTTGCTGCGTATTGCAATCCACAACAATTATATAGTTCAGTGCCACTTCGTAGTGGGATACATTGAAGTATTTTAAAACATGAGTTTCCTTAACATGCTTCTAAATACTATAAGCACATGGCTTTTCTTTGCATTTCGCCTGTAATCTAAAATCGGCTGCTGTGGCCATGAAGGGAATGGCAACAAAGCTGCCGAGAAAGCACAAGAACAACCGACAGACACTTTTTTCTGCACGCTGATTACCCTGGGAGAGCAGAGAGAGTGGGAAAGTGCGAACGCTGTATCCAGTGCACGTCAAGCGCCGGAGTGGGAAATAGCAGAGGAAAGGCGGTGAGCCCAACCCTTTTGCGTCTATGCGCATACGCAGCGTTTACAAATCTTGCCGCCACTTTGCGCCACACGAGCCGCCAGCCACGCGTTGCTGTGTTCCCTCCAACAGTAGATCGTACAGGTGTTCTGTGATCGTACTGTACATACCATCTGTCAAAATAAGGCCTAGCGTGCTGACGACTCGTCGCCAGGCATCCGCGCGTGCATCCGCATTCCGATACGTTACCGAGTGCTGAGTCCACAGTACCGGCTCATGCCGTACAAGCGAAATTAATAATTCACTCGAAAATCGAGCTGCTTCTAAACTCATAGCTTTGTCGAAACTGTCGGCACCGATAGAGCTACCTTCTCAGCATGAAAATTTGGCAATATGGCAGCTCCACTACTATTCCGGCCACTGCAGCTCCACTAGCCGGTTCACCTGCTTCGTTGCACGTCATCGTGACGTTTACCTCTTCGCGTTGTGATTGGCTGCTGCCATGCGGCGGTGCGAAGTAGCGACCAAAATATCTGGCCGGTTTGATGCTCGCCGCACCGGCTATGCGGCGGTGCGACGCGATGATACGTCACGAAACGTCACCACACCGGCAGTCGCATCGTCGCACCGCACGCCGAATCGCAGAGAAAATCGCAAAATGCCAAATCGCACCATGTGTCTCCCGCTTAACATGAAGCGCTCTTTTCCGGAATTGTGTACTGTCAGTTGCAGCACGAAAAGTATCCTCGAACGATACAAGTAATTCACAGAGGTCCATGACAGCGCGGTATTCACGAAGGAATTTCATTCCTAGAATGACTGGCCGAGAGCACACGCGCAATACGAGGAAAGAGCCCGCAAATGTCGACGTACGTATACGAATGCGTGCAGTGCACATACCAGTAGGCATCGCCAGATGGCCACTTGCCATGCGCAACTGGGGTCCTTGCCATGGTGGGGTAACCTTCTTCAGTTCAGATGCCAATGTGGCGCTCATTACGGAATAGTCGGCATCGGTGCCGACAAGGGCATTGACAGCATGATTGTCGACGAAGACGGCGATTTCAGCAGAAACGATCTTTCTGCTGTCGGAGAACACGGCAAAACCAGAATAGTCATCGTCCGGTCGTTGCGTCGAAGAAGGGTCTTTTAGAGTTCACCAGGCCGAGACTTCACCCCCAGAAGTCGCTTTTCCTAGTTTCCCCTGCAGGGACTTGGTGACCGGCTCCTAAAAGGAGCGGAAGACGATGAGGGCAAACTGGGTGACGTAGACCGGGAGGCTATGGTGATCTCGACTGATGGTGCTGAATAATTGAAGGAGTTTGCTGGCCCGTAAGATAGGCTTCAATTTCGTAGGGGTGCTCATTGTAGCGCGGGCATCGAGCATCAGGGTGGAAGCCGTGGAGACCTAGTTGCTGGTATTGACAGTTCCGGTATACGAGACCCGCTTCGCCACACTGATAGCAGAGCGAACGGTTATCCGAAGTGTGCCATGTGCTTGCCTTGCTACCACTTTGTCTTGAGGTAGACGGCAGATAGGTGGGTGTGCTCGGAAACCTTGAGCCGAGAGGCGGACTCGAAGCAGTGTCGTGGAATGGCTGCATAGCCTGGTACCTTGGCCGCATAGCAGGTTCTGTAGCCGGTGGTGCAGGGGACTGATATGCCGCTGCGTATGTCAGGACTGTGGCCTCGGAAATCGGTGGTGCGATTGGGGCCAGGGGTGTGACGGCCTGCCAGACGTTTTGTCTGATTACATCCGCGAGGGCTGACACAGGTGGATTAGATCCCACTGCCTGAAGCTGTCGCAATTCGTCCCGAACAATAGTTCGAATGAAGTCTGCGAAGGCCTGTCTTTCGCTGTCAGAGCCCATATAACATCTGATGGCCGGGATCTGGCCTTTGTATGTGATGTTTGTATGTAGCGTACGTTTCATCGTGGTTTCCTCACTGATGAACTGGGCAACTGTCGTCGGTGAATTGCGCACGAGCCCAGCGAAAAGCTGTTCTTTTACTCCGCGCATCGAATGCCGCACCTTCTTTTCCTCGGGCATGGTAGGGTCTCCACGCTTGGTAGGGTCTCCACGCTCAGGCATGGTAGGGTCTCCACGCATGTCCTCGACAAACATGGATACTCGTTCGCTCGACCGCTGGTTTCTGCAGAATATGGCTTGTTCAGCCCTCTCTTTCCTCTCGGTGTTGCGATAGGCGTCACGGAGCTGTCAGCTTAACTCTTGCCAGGTTGCAAAGGAGCCCTCGTGGTTCTCGTACCAGATCTTCGCAGAATCCTCCAAGTAGAAGTAAGCTCGGTGCAGCTTGCGAACATCGTCCCATTCGTTGATACTGGCAACCCGATCAAAGCAGTCGAGCCAGTCATCAACATCCTCGAAGATGTCTCCATGGAACGGCTTTGGTGTCTGTGGCACATGAAAAACATGCGCGAGAACAGAACCGTGGGCATCGCTGGTTTGGACCGCCTGGCTTGTCATCGGAGTTGCCATCTTTCTCGGTGTCCATACCAAGGGACCAAATTCAGGTGGTAACCCACGCAGGCAGCGGCTGCTTCTTGTTCTGGGAGATGTAGCTGTCTCCATGATGGCCGACACAGCCAAAGTACACGTACCCAGCGTCTCCACCAGTAATGTCACGAGGAAAACAAGCCCTGCAGGGAGGAGTTCATTTTATGATGATGTTGATGATGAGCCTTCAGCTTTGCTGGCACTCGCCCACAAAGGGGGATCGGCCAAGAACCGGGTGGCAGGATGATCAAGTATGTTAGTTATAAGTCAGGCATTCAGGTAGTCTCGTAGACGTAAATAATAATAACAATAGACTAACAAGGTAATCTTTTTGTTGCCATTATATACGCACACACGGCAGAGTAAACCTCCCCGTGGCTATAACCTAATGTAATCCCTCTGAAGGATAAAATTACTTTCACGTTTATTTTTTGAACCTAGCTTCTCAATCGGTTTGACCAGGTATCTATTCCTTTGATATGAGTATCATTGACAGGATAAAAATAAATGATCTATTGATTCTGATTTCTTGCCAAAGAGACATAATGGAGATGCTGTAAGTCCAGCTTTGTGTAGGTAATAATTCAGGTGCGGAATTCTGCATCGTAATCTGGTGATTGTAACTTCTAACTGCCGAGATACACACCTCTGTTTGTTCCAGCAAAATCTTAGATGTACGAAGTCTCTAACTTTATCCAATGATAATTTTTTTATTTCCTTGTGCAAACAAGAATTTCTAAATCCGAGTGCTGTTACATAGGCGAAATCAGGTAAAATAGGTAAGAGTGGTTCGCTTAAAAATGCTTTGGCTAACGAGTCTGCCATCTCATTTGGATAAATCCCGCAGTGGCCCAGTATCCATAGCAAGTGAAATTGTTTCAGGTTTTTGCTGGTAATAAACTGCTAATCATACTCAATATTGTCAAAATTTTTCCTATAGGTAGTGCAGTGAGAGAATTGGTAAGTATGACCGCTTCTGATTCGCTTGCAGGAAGTTTACGAAGCGCTAGAGTTCACCTGAACCAGAGCAATGAAAATGTTCTCTTCTTCTTTGCAGCACAAAACGAGTATGAGCCACAGCGGCTCGTTCATCAATGGTGGCATTATGCTACGAGAGTGTGGCAGAGGTGGGGCTCCAGACGAAGACGCAGCCTCGAACCGAATGAGCTGGGAGAGTGCTCTGTTCAGCCATGCCCTCGAAGACCAACTGTGGGCCGTCCAGCAAGCTGAGGCTACCGCGAGAGCTCAAGGGCTCGTGGGCTATAACGAGGCGGGGATATTCGCCCAGATTCCTGAACAACGCGCCAGACTTTTTTTTTCTTTGAATAAAGTTGTGTCTTTTTCTCTATGAAATCACAAGGCACTATAAGGCAGCACACCTGAAGAACACAATTCTTTTTTTTGACAGGGTAGTGGAGGGCACGCTGATGCACTGGCTATCATCCTTGGCCATCTCTGCTGCTTCTATTATTTCTCACAATTTTTGGTTGGCATGAGTGCAAAGTACTGCATATTTCTGAAATTCTGGTGTACAACCACAGTTTCGGCAGTGCTTCCCTGTGTATTTATATACCTCTGGGTATTTATTATTTTAAGCTGGGCTGCTCTATTAGAATTCGTGCTTCTGCTACTCTACTCCTTCGTCCCACATTTGAGCTGTCACTCGAAGCTGTTGAAAACACACTAGTCTTTCTGTTATATTACAAAAGTACATTGGACAACAGGACGTACAGCAAGAATTTTCACAGCAAGAGATTCAGGAGAGCGAGGATGCTCAAGGTATTACTAAGCATTCAGTGTCTGAAAGAGAACACAAGCTTTTTTTTTTTACATGAGGCTGAAGCGTGATACCAATGTCGTTTCATTAAAGGGGTCTTACAATATTTTAAAATCTGAAGCATTTGTTAGCAGACTGTAAGTGCTATGGGCATATATATATATATATATATATATATATATATATATATATATATATATATATATATAGATATATATCTGTCTATCTGTTTGTGTCTGTCTGTCTATTTTTTTGTTTCTTTCTCCCTTTGCTAGCAAGCTAGTGTAGTGGGTGCTTTCGTGATCCTCATCAAGTCCAACCAGAGTGCTCTCGTGATAATGCTCTCGTGGTAAGAGGGGGTTGCAAGGCTTCACGAATATGTCTGACTGGTTATGACTTAAATAACGTGGAGTCACAGTCTCGTACGTTGTCAAACCCTCTCTCTGAGAAGCATGCAAGTGATTAGCAGTTATATCTCCACTTGCAGGAGCGGTGAGATCCCATATTGGTTATTTAAATGCGAGAGAGTTCAGGAAAACTTGCGTCGGCAGCATCTGCCTTCCGTCCGCATGCTTCGCATAACATCAATTCCCATTGTACGTGGGACCTGCAAAATTTTTTTGGTCTAATCACCATATTTGATTTATATCCATTTTAGGTTGACAAACATCCAAAGCCAAAACAAATTCTGAAAATTAACGTAGCAAATCTTAGCCATAGATAAACTTCACATTACAAAAAAATTACTCTTATCTTATAATGAAATTTTTGCTGCTATAGGTGCCAATTGCACACTTGCATGACAATGACAGGGTGCCGGCGATAGCAGCAGGTTTTTTGTGAAAGTCGGCGCACTATAGTTTTCAAGCTGGCTCAGATTGCTTTAGCATTGCCGTAATCTCAGAAAGTGGGCATTAAACTATTGGATTTCAGATGTCATGGTCACACAATTCCAACAGTTTCGTGAGGCGGCTAGCTCATGTGACGTTGCTATGTTAGCGACACCTCACTTATGGCCTCATAAAATGTAAAATGTTTGTGGAACATGATTTCGTATTTTTTACAGCAAAAGTTATGAGATCACAACAAATGTTTTTGGCATAGTTGTCCGCCACTGCTGCTGATGTCCATAATCACCATCACGTGAAACGAGAAAAAAAAACTGAGTAAATAAAAGACACCAAGGACAAATGTGGATTTGAATCTCGGTCCTCTGTGCGCCAGCCGAGCATTCTATTATTGAGCAACGCTGGTGCTGGAAACTGTAGCAAACTGACTATAGGCAGGCTTCTCGGAAAAGGAATCGTGGTAATATGCATAATTAAGCATTTTATAACAGAGAAAAGAAACAGTCAGGCATCCCAAAATGCAAATTGTAGAATGAGTGGGTCATCGAATGCTTCAACCCATTACAAAAGCTTCAGGGATAATTCTTCATCGTCGTCAGCCACAGTATGAAAAAATATCAAGAAATTTCTTGCAAGTGTGCAGTTCATCTCACGCTTCACCAAAGAATCACGAAGGATGGCATAGTGAATGCCTCTCTGCTACACAAAAAAAAAATTGGCAGATCCTACGTACCTTGGGAACCCATGTTATGCGAAGTATGCATGGAAAGTGACTGTCTCGTAATTATTTTATTGAGCGAAATGTTACAAAATGACACTAATGATACGTACAAATGTACTCACAGATGCATGCTAAACAGCCCCATATGTTTTATATAACCAGTTGTTTACAGTTGTGTAATGATACCAACAGTAACATGTATATTAGGAACGCCAAAAGGGGTTAGCTGATATGAAGTACTGGTGCTCGCGAGGATTGTAGCCCTAGACACTGCTGCATAAATCAACTTCACCGAATGGCGCCTAACTACAATTGACGTCAACCCAACGTGAGGGCTGTATCAAAGGAGTACAGTCGAGCGCAATTTGAAGGTCATCGCGCGAGCGTAGACCAAGAACTACAACAGCGCCATGTCCCAGAATTCACTTTTGAGGAGAGGGTGGTATCACGCAAGCTTCACTCACTCTTTTTTGCTGTTCCTTAAGCAGGAATCACTTCTGTTTCAGGAAGCTGTTTAAACTAAGCAATGCACAGCAGTAACACCCCTTTCCAAGCAGTTCTGTAATCGGCTGCAGAGATAAGAGCTCACAAAGAATACACCTGATCGCGATCAGTGGGAAGCTCAAAATTGAGGAAAAGGGTGTAGAGTTTGTCTTAAGGGTGATTGTTATAGCGTGCAACAGCCAATGAGGGAGAGAAGGCAAAATCGTGTTTTTCATTGTTCAGAAATGTGCCGTTAGGCATCTAGCACGTTAGGCTGGCTGGTCGACACTCGCGCGATAACCTTCATATCGCATGTGACCGTACGTGTGTGATGTTTATAAAACTGGATAGCTAGTACTGCAACTACAATTGACGTTTTACGAACATTAGGATCTACTTGAAAAGCAGTTTTGAGAGCTGGCGTGGCTCTGTAGTAGAATACTTGACTGCCACGCAATGTTCTGGGGTTTGACTCCTCTTGGGACCCTGGCATTTTTCGTTTGCATTCATTGGGTCAACGCTGCCGATGTCAGCTTTTTCTTAACAGCCACGCTGTTATTTTTGTAGTTCCTGAGTATAGATATGAAATGTCAATCACCTGTGGCACATAACTGCATACTAGTGGCAGTGGTTATGGGCCTCTGTCTGGCAGAAAGGGTTTGAACACGTACACGATGGAATTGTCACATTATTCGTGTCGTGACCAGCGAGTAATATTTTTCAAACTATCGTGCCCCCCATATTAATTGTGGTTTACCATAAATTAGGGGTTGATCACGAGAGCACCCAGACATAGGCAGCTAAATGGATAGATAGATAGGTAGGTAGGTACACAGACAGACAGGCAGAGAGATGGACGGACGGACGCCCAAAGTGCCTGTAGTATGCAAAGAAATGCTTTGCATGTGAAATTATGATGATTAATGGCATAATGCAGGTGTACTTGGAAGTTACCGAAAGTGTAATTAAAGAAGGCACTATAAAGGCTGCTCTTTCAGCTTTTGCTGTGACTGTGGTGCACGATCTGCTCAGGCGTGGGTTTTTTTAAGAACTCGCAATATCGTGCGAATGTAAACTTCACATTATTTAATTAACAAGTGATCATTGTTGCATTTACATTTGCACATGAGGTGCATGAAATCTCTGGATTGTGATGTTGCTATTAGTCCTTCCAAAAAACTTTCCTCGGAATCGCTGTAGGTCCCGTCAAGGTGCATGCACACAACACAGAGGGGTGAAATCTATCTCGCTTGAAAACAAAGAAAGGCCAGCTCTACAAGAGCTGTTATCATTTGCAATTGATCACGGGCTGATTACACCCTGCACACAACTCGAGAGTTTCTACATACATATAGAAGCACGAGTTCACTCGCTTCAGACCCAGTTAATAACAATCTAATCATTGTATTTGTCGTGTACGCCGTATACTTGAGTGAGTCCTGGCTATTCAATCTGAATTGTACAATAAGGTACATTATTTATATCGATTGCAAAGTCCTTTTTGTACGAAAAGCATAGGAAAGAGGAAACAAAAAAGAAATCATCCACGCTAAGCCGACTGCTGCTTTGTCTGTGTACGTAATGTTAGTAGGAGACGTTTCATGGTTCAAACACCACACTTTTATTCCTTTACATGTGCACATATGTTTACTCGAATTATCCAGCAATCTACCATCTGTCATACGTTAGAGACTTACCCTTTTGCCCAATGGAGTGCAAGGCACAAACATGGCAAAAGAAAGACAACTACAATGAAAATTCCATTATAAGTCACCCGGTTTTACGACAACCTGCATTTTATGAAGAATCGGTTTGGTCCCGGGGAAATCTCCGTAGGAACAATGTATTAAAACCCTTGGTTGTACGACGCAGTTTTAACTCCAAGAAAACTAAAGCAACATTTTTCACAGCGAAAAATCAAGCTTTTTTTATCAGAGCCACACTTACCTTAGGAGGGAATGCCATAGAAACTACTAATACCGTTAAAACCTTTGGAGTCTACTTTAATCAATTCATGCTCTGGGATAGGCACATAGAACATCTTCAAAGTAAGCTTGCACGTGTAGTTGGTGTTTTGAGAAAATTCCAGCATCTATTGCCTGAAAAGACAAAGCTTACGTTGTACCACGCCCTGTTTGAATCGCAGTTAAATACTGCGCATTGGTATGGGGAAGTTCAACAAAAGCAAATATTAGTAAAATAATCTCAATGCAGAAAAATGTGCAAAGAGCCATTGATGACGTGCCTTACAGAACGCATTCTGATCCACTGTTTGCCACTTATCGTATCATGCACTTAAACAACATGTACCATCATCGTCTTTTACAGCTCTACAAATCACAGATTGAACACGGCATATTGTTCTTATGTGAAGTCACTAACATCCACACTAACATTCTTCACTGCTTTACAAGGCACCACGAGTATTGGTTTTTGCCTCACCGACGGACTAACCACGGCTTTCAAACCCTAAGCTATACATTGCCTTTTCTGCTTAACTAATTTGGCTTATCTCACACCTCGATACACGATCTTTCCTTGAACTCTCTTAGAAACTTATTTCATTGATGTGTGCATTTCCCCACGACTTGAATTATATTTTGTGTAAGCAACCATATTTGAATATGCCTGGAGATGTTTTTGTAGTATTGCCAATTTTATTGTGCACCGAGTTTTTCTGCTTTTGAGTTTTTGTTTATTATGCTCCGCATTAGCCTGTGCTATTTCTGTTTTCGTGCATACCGCAGTTGCGATGTATCCGGCGAGAAAGGGAGCAACGCAAGCCGTGACTGTGTGGCTTTTTTTCCCTCCTCCTTAGCCATGAATTTTTGTATGCATGTCTGAAATACTCAGACTAAGACTTTTACGCTGACCCTACATTTTACGACGACTTTCGGATTCGGTTGGAAAGAAAAAAAAAAACACCTTCACTCGAATCAAATGTTGTTCAAATATTCACAAGTGCAAAATATGAACTTGTGTATCCCCAGAAGGACTACAGGAAAAGTAGTCATCTTCGCCGAATGGAAAATTTATTCTCCCAGAAGTTCATGCCATAGAGTTAATATACTGACTCTATGGTTTATGCACTTCTACATACGCATCAATTGCGCGCATATGTATTCGGGTTCCTTACCTAATCAAGCTCTATCCACATAGAGTAGGTTCTGCTGACCAAAAAGTTGATATTTTTAATTTCGGCCCATGGAAACATTTCTTGGTCGACAAACGGCTGATCTCCTGCCTCTGTCACACTCGCAGTGACCGGTTCGTGCACACATAAGAGCACGACGTCGCTGCTTTCATTGTGCAAAATTACTTTCACTTGACGTCAACGTTCGTAACGATAGCGGGACACCACCAGTTTGCACTTCAGAAGGCAACAAATTAGAACGTGCACAGCTCAGTCACGCCACGAACGCATCATACATAAATTCGTTGTCCGTCGCCATCATGCGATAGCGATGGCACTGCCTCCCATGCACTATATGGGAGGCGCACGGCAACACGGTTTCGGTTTCTTTTTCACGCGCAGGCAATTTTTGGACTCTATTTATCCATAGAAAGATGTCTGTTGGATATGATAGTTTTAAAGGCTCAAAATAAAGATTCGTTCGGACCTCCTTCCACTAAATATTGCTACCGTTAGCTACCACTGGGATATATAATTTAATCTACTCTCATTGCAGAGGCAGCAGGTCGTGCCGTGGGCTTATTTAGGCAGTCTGTACCCGTTTTTTAAGCAAGGCTAAGTGTCGCATTCTATAATCTTAGTTTTTCGATTATACGACACCCGGATTATGCGACAGTTTGTGGTCCCCTAAAAGCTGTATAATCGGTGTTTCACTGTACAAGTTATAAAAAACATAAAAAGGGGTGTAGTTGTTACAGTAAAAGATTGTTTTTAGGCCACTGGAAAATGATTCAAGTAAAAATTTGCTTTATAGCTTCATGTGTTTGTATTGGGGTAGACTAGGCAGAGCTTCCAAGAGAGAAAGCCCTGTAACACCTGCCACAGTACAGGTTGGCGAACCTGATTGTTGTGCAGCTGGTGACTTTTACATGCAACGTAGCACGTGAATAATCATGGCTGGCTACAGTGATCTCTTGATACAACTAATGATGATTCGAGTTCTTTTATGTAACGGGAACTATAGATTCCATTGAAGATAAAGCGAGCAGCAAGATACACATTGCAAATTATCTGTAGTGGCCGAATTGTGCTCAATGGTAGATATCGTTGGCGGGGAAGTAGGATTGTTTCCAATTGTACTGTATCTACATTTTCTGAAACGAGTTCTCACCGAGGTTCCTGTCTACCATTATGACGTAGATATTGCCTTCGTCCATGATTATTGTGATTTACAAGTAGACGTAGTTTTCTGTGGGGTCCTCGCCGTTCTTTTGGACTCTTTTTCTTTGTTTGGTCTTAACACTTCTTTGGCACCGTACATTTCATATAGGTGTACTTTTTTTGGTGTCTGTGCGTTCAACGGCTCTGTTCTTTATAGTCAACTGTGTTGGCATATTTCTTGGGGTCTCTGACGTCCACCATGTTGGCCTTGCTGGTATCGCTATACGTCATTTACGATAACATTCCCTTTGAAACATGCTCTTGCTTGTTTTGTTGTTGTTTTTTTCGAAGGTTGATGCGGGGTCAATGGGTTCATGGTTCAGAGGTGCAAGGGCCGAAATAGAAATTGGAGGAATTTTCGGAGCAGCAAATTGTTACTTTTGAAGCAGGTTATATGGGAAAAAAATCATACATTTATTTATTATAAAATACCAAATTTGGAGCAATATAAATAACAAGGCTTTCAATTTGAAAAAAACAACAACAAAAACGTATAAACCATTTAACATCACCTAAATCGTGCTGTGTGAACATGAGCACTGCTATTTCCATGAAAGTAGTATTTTGAACCACCCCACTGAGCAAACAGTGATGAAGTCCATATTAGCATTTGCTGTGCCTGTCAAATCTTTTGGCAGATGCTTTGAATTTAAATATGGACCTGTCAAGCTTGCGACCTTATAATTTGGAAGATTCGTAAAATTGAGGAGTAGGCACAATTAGTTTTTCTTACTTTTATAGGAAAGCAGAAATGTCATAAACTGCTCCATATGATATCCAGTAGCTTATTTAGACATCAGTTATTATAATGGTACCCTCACAATTTTGCGGCGTATTAACGCATGAGCAACCTAGCAAAACGTGCAGTGTCCCGTGAATAGCGCAAACAGCCCCTTCTAAATCTCAATACGCTTTTCCGCTGGGCATCATTGTACAGCAGCAAAGGTAGCCCAAAGGGATATTGAACAAAGTTTTTGTCGCCGACATTGTCAGCCACATCGATAGATTGGATCCTGATGTCGATAAAGACAACCTTGATTCCAAGCAAAAACTACGGAAAAATAACAAATTTTAAGCGTTTCCACAAACTGTCGCGTCTAGCGGCATCGCCGTGAACCATGAATGTGACGTTGGGTGACGTCAAACTCACTGGAAGCTCGAAAGCCAACAATCCCAGCCATCGCCCGCATCTCTCGACTCACTCATTTCCAATTCAATGCTTCTGGCTGGGTCAAAGCGCAAGTACTTTTGTGGAAGGGCATGAGTGGAGTGAAAGGACAGCTGGAGAAATGGAAGTGGAGGAGAAGGACATGTGCATCCTGCATGCGCCTCTGTGAGTTTGACGTCACTGCTCGCGAGCAGTCGCCGCGTGTTCGAAATTCACCGAAAATACAACCAACTGTTGAAAACTACGGTAAAGAAAACGCCGTTTATCGGAACAGGAGTATCTTCCGAGTAGAATTTCGAAGTTAGTCAGTTTTTTCAATGTTTGTTCAGTATCCTTTCAAGCAGCATTCTCTGCACAGGTTAGAACCAAAGCCAAAAAATTTTCTAACCTCTATGTCTCCCTCCCCCCCTCATTTCCCACCATTTTATTCTTTCGCTAGGGGGTTATGTGCCACTTCGGCTCCCTTGCAAAGCGTGTTCGACCAGGTAAAATAGCAATGGCGTGCTCCCATTGGCCCGGCGACGATACTGAATATCTATCGCCAGGACTGTGGCCGGGATGCCGCAACTTCAAAAAAAAAAAAGAAATAATTTATGTTCCACTGCTAAGGCAATCAACGTGGTCGCTGGCAACGCCGGTGTTCACAGCACGCCGAGCTTGTTTGCGCGAGAAAAACGCGGCATACGCTTCCAGCTTTAGTTCCTAACAATTCATAGCCGCAGTTTCAGGCTAAGAAATTTACATTTCCCGCGAACCGTTGGTGGCTACAGCAATGCATTTTTGCCTTGAAGTTCCATCCTCCCGCCGACAGGTATGAGATACGGTCAACAGACCAATGAGTGCTCAGCGTTGTTGCTTTATCTGGTAATATTTTAAGTACATTCAAAGCACTATAGTTGGGGTCTGTGCGCTTTGACGAATGGCGCAAACTGCATGTGGCCAATATGGCCTGCATTTCTCGCTGAAATTAGCGCACCTGAGAAAATTCTGAGTCTGGCAGGGCATTTTGGTGCAGTGTGGTAAACTTTCAGCGAGTTTCACGGATTTGGTGCAGCTTGGTGCACCCCTGTCAGTGTGTTACTGTGATAACATTATGGAATTAAAAACAGAGTGCCAAAATTATCAGTAAGCCCTAAAGTTTCCGCGAAGCTGTTCAATACTGGTGCTTCTGTCATCCGGCAATGTGCGGCATTTTATGTGCTGAGGCTTGTGCAGTAGCAGAGTATTGGTGAGGGCTAAAGCTCTGAGAGTAACACAGCAGAATTTTCTAATCAGTTCGAGGCTGGAACTTGAGTGATTAGTTCACTTCGTAAAGAAGTTCATTGTCTTCCACGTGAAATGAACAGACGGAAGGTGATTACTTTCTTACTTTCTGGCTAAAAACAGGCGGACTTCATTTCGTTTGTACAAATGCGTAACATGCAGCGTATTCTTGCAGGTGTGTAGGAGTGGCATGATGTCAAACAGTGGTTGATATAAGGAGGCCTCAGCTGTCAGTCACATAAGAGAAAAAAGAAACGCAGGCTTGTTAACCTCAGGTGTAATGATGTCGGAGTAATAACAAGAAATCGTTTTCATTAACTGCATCACACTGCACTAACAATCGGCATTTGCCAGTCGCGGATTCAGCGGTGAGGCTCGGGTGGCCCAGCTATTCATCCTCCCGCAGTGCCTTGGCAATTTACGTTAACTATATGGTAGCAAGCCGTGCCGTGATTTCTGGAAAGGGCCATTATCAAACCGGTTCCATTAGCAAGATTACTTGAATACCATGCGTACGTCTCATCGCATGCTTTTTTCATCAGTATCATTATGAGCACATTTTTAATCAGGGATTTATAATTATAATTAAAATAATCAAAGTCATCATCATTTTTGTCCCCTTGCTAGCACGCAGACCTTTTCCAAGCAATCCCTTATTATGCCAGCCTTGCTCCTGGTGATCTTAAGCCAGAGAATTTTCTCACTTCAACCTACTGCCTGGTTTTCTGGCATACTTGTCTAGGCTGTCCTCTTCTTGGCACCAATTCTGCCATTGCGACAGATGTACCATTATCTGTTCAGCACATTAGTACATCACTTTCATTTTGTCCTCTAAATATTAGTGTACTATATTAGATATGCCTGCTTTCCCTCTGAACCACATAACCGTTTGCCCGTCTATAAACCTCTCACTTTTCACTCACTTGCTCATTATGGGGTCCCTAACATCATACTTCGCTTCATTATTTTCAAGTTTCTCTTCGCTTCATTATTTTTTAAGTTCCTGCTACATAGTTTAGTCCTCTTTTCTTTACAAGTAGTATAGCAGTAATCTTTCTGTTATGAGTAGCACCTCCCGTGCATAGTTGTATCCAGTCTGTGTTTACCCCACAGCTTTACTTCTTATGATCTGGGTCTCCTTTCTCTGATTGGCACATTCTGTCCCAGATTCTAGAGTGCTGACTGGCGATCCCGCATCTTTGTTTTATCCCTAAGCTATGAAACATTGTCCTTATGTTCGGCGGACTGATGTGCAATGGTGTCCTTGCACTTTCTTGGCAAATCTCTACGTTTAGAGGGGTCACCTCTGCAAACTGAAACAGCAGTTTAAACACATTCATGACTGCGTTGAAAAGGCAAATCGTTCCGAGGGGAGTTAGTTTATCATTGCTGTTTGTAGTTCTAGTTCTTATCATGTAATGAGAAAAAATGTAATAGAGACATGGCCATAAGAAAAAAGGAAAACACAGACGCAAGCAAAAAAAAAAACGCCGACACAAACTCAGAGCTGGAGCCCAGCAAGCGCTGTGACTCCAATGAATGTTTGCGCTGTGCTCCCGACTTTAGCCACCTTACGCCTTTTTTATTTTTATGTAAATGCACTTTTGATGCCAGAGAGGACTAATTGCTTTTACTGAATTTGTAGTTAATCTGGGGTCACACATTGAGTTGTGTAAGACGTTGCTTGCCACATGGACCAAGACAGAATTCACAGGTTTGGGGGCCGAGGAGCACATGGATTACGATCATGAAAATGCACTCGCTCACTTATACATGCAAACAGCTATGGATGTATAAATTCGATGGAATCGGCATAATGCTCGCACAACTGTGCTCTTCCTGCATCTTCAAACCATCTTTCCAGGAGGATGTGAAATAACCTATTATTTTGTGCCTTATCTTTTGAATGTCATTATTTCACAAGAAAAGAACCATATTCGCATGTGTTGTTACAGATCAATGTAAAGCAATCTGAATCTGGTCGCATGATTTATTCGTTTTGGATCCACATTCACTCACAGGTATTGAGAAAGGATCACAGCCTGTACATGGCCCGGAATACAACGTGTACCTGACACCGATGCAGATCAGGACATTTCTCTTGACTTTCTCCTCAGAGGACAAGAAGCACATGACTTGCTCAATTGATTAAAGCTAAAAGAGTGACCAACACATCTTCGCTCTCTCATACAAACTCCTCGTCCAGCATCGTTATGACTGCTGAAGCACGACTTGCGACTCGGCTGTGTTATAAAACAAAATGTCTATAATGAATAGTAAAACTCTTTTCAAGCTCTGTGTATATGTTCGTAGCTGTTTTTACTTGAGAGGTTCAACGTTCTCTCATCATCGAGGGCATTATAAATATAATATATGGTTAGACAAAGAAACATTTGCATTCAGGGAAATATAGTCTGTGTTCTTTACGAGGTGTCCTGAGTTTCTCTTGGCTTAAAAAAGGACATGCAATGGGTAGTACAGTAAAAGGTTATTAGACATATATGCTGTGTTTGGCACTTTGTCCAGGTTTGTTACCAAATGTTTGTGCCTATCTGATACGGCTAACTTGAAAACAAAGTTCAGAACAATAAAACAATGCATCAGCTACCATTAGGTAGTGCACGCTGCACAGAAATCATGAACGTTTCACTATCTTTTACGACTCAACTGACTTAGAGGTTTAAAACAAGAGGGCAGATACCTAATAAAGTATGATAGTTGTTAATATATTTTTTACAGTAATGATACTAACACGGTAATCGGAGCCTTCTCGCTGTCCATCGTTCGCTAGCACAAAATTTGAGCCAGCACTGAAAACAATGCATTACTAGGTAACGGGGCCTACCTGCTGTAATAGTAAAGCAAGCTTTCCCTAACACATCACAAGGCTGAACAGCAGACCTCCCCAGCTTTAGAAAATGGAACACAGGTTTATGTATTTTTCATCACGCCCACTGAGTGTCACTCCAACTGGTGTGAAAGAGAAATAATCTGCAAATGAGTCATCAGGGCTTGTTGATGAGCAAGTTTGTTCTATATACTAAAAAACAAACAAAGCGCAAAGAGTACAGGGACGAAGTGAAGCAACGATCTGACAGGTGCCCGTGTCTGTCGGTTTTCGCGCTTCATCACCATACTCTTTGCACCTTGTTGGTTTTTACGTGCAAATAAAATGCAACCTGAGAGAAGCACCAAAGATGCAGCGATGCCTCCAGTGGAAAAAGTGCCAGAGAACACGGACACGTCTTGCAGTAGCGAAAGAACAAGGCAGAAGGAAATAAGGCGATTGCAATGAAAGCCTAAAAGAAACCGCTGCATAAGGCAATTATCGTGCATAGAAGACTGGCACCTAATGTCCTGAGTGAACTTCCCATTGTCGAAACTCGGCCACCGTCACAGCTGCAACAGCAGCAGGAGCTTAAGCAGCAGCAGCTGCTACGCCACTTTAGCAACTGCATACACAGCAGTAGAAACCACTGCCAAACCAGCAGAGACTTCAGCAGCAGGGGCTTTCATTGGGGCTACCCCCAAATCAACATCCCTTATAAGACCCCATTGGATAAATCGGTTTACAAGTTACGGACTCGGCACCAACTTCAAGAAATGGAGCGTGTAATGTTGTGTGTCTGAGGTGTTCTGTGAATGGTGCATGACGCTTTATTCTGATGAACAAAAGAATGTGGGCCTGTGAGCCTACATGAAACTGTGGATCTGACTGCTATATAAGAGTACCAGAAGTGAAGATCATGTGGCTGGGATGGCCATATGACCTATGGGTATGAACGTCGAGAGAGAATTAATAGTTGCTACTCTTAATGTGAGGGGCGTTTCTAAAGTGACAGCAGCATCAATTAAGTTGATTGATGCTTGAGCATGATCTACATGTTGTTGGCAATCAGGAAAAAAATTATGACAGTGATGATCAGACTGATCGCATAGTCTCTTTATTTAAAGTGTGGTATAATGTGTGTATGTCTTGAGCTTTGAAATGACTGTGGGTTGTGCACTGCTGTTTAGAAATTATATTAGTATAGAGGTAAAAGAAGCTTTAAGTGTGTCTAGCAGTAATGATAGGCTTAAAGTATGTGAATTTGCATATAATATAAAAAAAACTGGTATGTTGTTTGTCTTCACTCACTCGCCAAAGAGGATGCATGTAAAGATTTTTTACGAGAGTCTGCAGTCTTTTGTTAGTTGCAACAGGATTGTCATTATGCTCAGAGATTTTAATTGTGTTTGTAACTCTCAAGACAGCATGAAGAACGCACCCATAAAATATCGAAGTGCAATACCACTCGGCACAAATAATTGTATAAGATTTTAATAGTGAGGGTGTAGTTGACGTCTTATCTGTAGGCGAGCACATTACACTGTTTCAGCATGAAAGCAACGCAAGACTTGACTGAGCCTATGTGTGAGGTGTCTTGCACATGCTTGAATTGTGAAGTAAAAGTATCCTTCAGCCACCATAGCTTATTGCTGTTCACCGTGAGGTGTATACAACAAAGGACACGAGTTATAACTGGGTCGTATGGAAATTAAATGACAAAATATTAAAAGACAAATTGTTCGTAGATGCTGTGCTGAAGAGCATCAACAAAATGTTAGCTGAGTGCTATGTAAATGCACTTGTAGCTTGGGAGTGTTTTAAGGAGATAACAAAGATGCGAGCAATTGAAAGGTTGAGTGTACTGCATACACTGCATAGAAGTGAAGAGGAAAAAGAAGGAAGAGGCAATGCCAGTTAGTCTTTCCATTGAGTAAAAGGTAAGCCACCGCGAAAGTGCTCAAAAGAAAAAAAAACAGTTGAAGAACTAATTGAAGGCATTTCACATTTAAAAATACATAAGAACAAGGATAAGAGTGAATGCAGAAAAAATATTTCTCTGCGAAATGCCTACAAAGCATGCTCTTGGGGACGAAGAGAGGTACTACGCTAAGAGCGACGAAGGTAAGAAAAAATGACTAGTAGCAGATTTACATGCAAAGGTTAAGCTTTTGAGTGGTCATTTGTAAACCATTGTCATAGTACTTTGCTGGGTCTAGAAATAAAAACTGATATAGGGTTTGAGACTCAGTTCCTGCATTTGATAACCAAGCTTTCGAACGAAACAATTGAAAATACCGATTGATATTACTGAAATAAAAAAAGCTGTCGACGAGTTCACTGTTCCTAAAGCCCCTGGGACCGACGTATTTGAGCAGCAATCTACAAGACATTTAAGAGGGTCTTACATCGTAGCTTTCATCTTCATTTCGATGTACATAATACCAATACTTCGTGAAAACCATATAAGGCTGTTGTCTGCCAAGTTGTACTGATCGGTTAGCTTAGCAAATGTAGATTATAAAGTGTTTACGAAATTGCTCACCAGTGGTTTACAGTGGGAGATAAATTTACTGGTTCAATAACATCAAACTTGTGGATAAAAGGATGCACTATAAACACAAATGTTCATGTAGCAAGGAGTGTGTTTGAGTGTTGCGATGTGCTCGACAGCAGAGTGGCAATGTTGCAATTAAATATGGTAAAAGCCTTCGATCGTGTAAATCGTGACATTTTTTTTATACTAGAATGTACTAAAGTAGAGTGTTCTATGCCAAAAGGTGTGAAAATTCCTTATAGAACGGGCTTTACGTGTATTGTGGTGGCCAATAGGTGCGTTACTGAAAGCTTTCAAGTGAGCAATATTGTGCGTCAGAGTGATCCCGTTTCATCGTTGCTATGCTCAGTGTGAATATTATTAGCAACACAAGATAAAGGGGATATCAGCTGATCAAAAGCGAAGTGTAAGTGTTAACATATGCCAATGGCATAGCTTTGCTTTGTCGCAATAAAAGAAGTGTCGACGAAGTAATATGTGATGCGGTCTAGTCTTGCAAAGTGATATGTTGCGCAGTAAACTGGGATGAATGCCTAGGCTTGTGGCATGGTTCTTAGGACACCACACCACAAAGCTTTAAAATAGGAATTAGTCAGTTGTAGTTACTAAGTATCTCATACTTTAGCCTTAGTGGGACACAAATGATTATTGGGAGGAAGTAGCATGTAAAAGTGCATAAAAAGACTCAAATCTAGAAACCTAAGTGTGCTAGGAAACTTTCTAGGCTATGTAGAGCGACTTCTGGTAATTGGTCAATTCTTTGTACAGTATGGTATGTGCTGCAGTTCATCTCTATCTCTAGAATCGGTATAGTATGGTCCAGAATCGCAGTTGGTATGGAAATGTATAAACTGGTCAAGTTTATTTCATTCTTCGATAAAGGGGGGCATAGGATTTGCTCATCTGTTTCCAAAGCAAAGAGAGTTTTCTCAGCTTTCCTGAGAATGTTTATGTAAATTGTACTTTGTGATATGATTCTTGATTATATAGTATTAGGTATGTCTGCCAAATGTGCTGAGATATTTGAGAGAAGTGGTAACGACATACAAAATATTAAAGCTGTGGTTTTTAATAGAATACTTATCTGCTGTAGTGAGAAAGCATCTCTATGGAAATATATGTGATATTACGTTGCCTGAGCCCATCTACAGATCAATATATGGTGTTGGTGCTTAACGTGACGTATTCAAGAGAGTAAAAATGATGAGAGTATGTGCAAGCGCGAGGACATTCCTCCTCCAGCTACGCAATGAAAATTGCTGGTAAGACAGTGGCTACAAAATAGGGTTTTCTTTGTTCGGTGGTCGACAGATTGACTTGTCTGCAAGGAACCCGGGACTAGTCAGCCACATTTTATTAAAGGGATACTGAACAAAATTCTGCCGCCAATATTTTCAGTCAAATCGATAGATTGGAGCCTGAAATTGATGGAGACAAGTTTCATTCAAAGCAGAAAATACGGGAAGATAATGGATTTAATCCGTTTTTTACAAACTGTCGCGTCTTGCGGCAGTGCCATAAACTAGAGAAGGCGACGTTGGGGGACGTCAAACTCACCGGAAACTGGCAAGCTAACAATGCCAGCCTTCGCCCGCCTCTCTCCACTCGCTCGCTCGTGTTCCACTTCATTTTTCAGAACCGGTATGAACAGTAACAGCAGCGAACAATGCTGCCGGCTTGGGCAAAGCGCCAGCGCTTTTGTGGAAGGGGAAGAGTGGAATGAAAGAATAGCTGGAAGAAAGAAAGAGGACGAGAACACGTGCGTCCATCATGCGCCTTGGTGACTTTGGCATCACTGCTTGCGCTCGTGAGCAGCCGCCACGCACTCGCAATCCATCAAAATACAACCAACTGTTCAAAAATACGGAAAATAAACTCTGTTTATCGGAAGAGTGGCACCTTCCAAGGGGAATTTGGAAGCTTCGTCAGTTCTCCCAAATTTTGTTCAGTATCCCTTTAACGCCGCGCCGTGGTGTTCTAGTGGCTAAGGTACTTGGCTGGTGACACACAGTTCTCTGGATTGAATCCCGCCTGCGGTGACTGCATTTTCAATGGAGACGAAAATGCTGTAGGCCCGTGTGCTAAGATTTGGGCATAGGTTGGTGAACGTACTCGTGAGTCGACTCACTCAGATCGAGCCGTGAGTTTGAGTCTGACTGAGTCCGGGTGAGTGATGATTTCGTCAGTCAGAGTCCGAGTGAGTAAAAAGCGCGAGTCTGAATGAGTACCACTTTCTTTTGCTGACATAAGGTCCTATCTAGTCATATTCAGCATATTACTGTCAGCATTACGTCGATTCACGTTTATGCTTACGTCTACGCACATATATTTAAAGCAGTGTCATTCATACATCATTTCAGCATTTAATAATTAGAGGCGTGAATTATGTAAGAGGGTGCTTTGACATCCCCCCCACCAACTCTGGACCCAGAGAATCTCTTGATTATTATACAAAGTGTTTCAAAAAATGTGGCCAACATGTTTTTAAAAATCAGGAACAGGCGATATTTGCTCGCTGTCTTCACAGATGTTTATTTTATATAGTGGCAGGTATATTAGGACACCGAAAATGTTTGGAACGGTAATTAGGAAAGTTCAAATATTTAACTCTTTAATTAGTGGAGTAACGCAGCAAAGTCAAATGGGATAATTGAACTGATTTATGCGAAAAACCGATTGCCGCTTTGAGGCTTCAAAAAAAGCGGCCGCGAGTAATAACTGCGAATGGATGAAATTCTCGCCAAGTCTGCGGCGAAACCAAAACGCGAAAAAGCGCAACTGAAATTAGGGAGCGATGTTATATCAACCATCAACCGACTTCATCGTGTGGGTGTGTGGGCTGCGCTCGCACGCATGACGCATATACGGTACCGAGCGGGGAAGAACTGCCGCCTTCTAACCACTGTTTTGAACAGCGACGTCATTGTAGTCGTCTGCTTGTTGCGCTCTTCGGTCCGTTGGTTTCAGTTTCGCCGCAAAATTAAGGATAATTTCATTATTCGTATATATTAGTAAAGGCCGCTTTTCTGTAATCTCAAAGTGGCAATGCGTTTTTTGCATGAAGAACTTCAATTCCCTCATGAGACTTAACTGCCGAACTCTACTAATTAAAAAGTTATTTAATTTAACTTTCCCGGTTACCATTTTAAACGACATTTTCAACATTCTTAAGTTGTCTGCCGCTACAGAAAAAGCAACTGTGAAGACAGCGAGCAAATGGCATTGTTTGCTGATTTTTAAACAATATTGGACACTGTATATCTTATGCTGTCATCTTTTCCAAGGAAAATGTCCTTACCGGTTTGGGAGCACTCAGAACTCATTTTCGAAGACACATGACAAACGCCACCAAGAAGAGCACCAATTACGTTTAGGTATTGGTGTTAAAGAGCATTGACCCCATTTTCCAAGATGCTAATTCTAGGCTGACGGACTCATGAGTCGACTGACTCAGACCAAGCCGGCAGTCTGAGTGTGTCCAGGTAAGGAGTGTTTTGGTGAGTATGAGTCTGAGTGAGTCTGGCTGAAGAAAACTTTCGTGAGTTTTGAGTGCGAGTGAGCCCGGCCCAGGAAAATTTTCATGAGTCAGAGTCTGAGTGAGTCCAAAGCTCAAAATATATTTCATGCGTGAGTCTGAGTGAGCTGTACAAGTTTTGCTGACCTATGGATTTGGGTGCGCATTAAAGAAACCCAGGTGGGCGAAATTTCCGGAACCTTCGAGTACGGCGTTTCTCATACTCATATGATGGTTTGGGACGTTTTACACATATCAATTATTAATCAATAACAATTTCAGGACTGATGCGATGCCGTGTCCCTGCGGGACATCTTGCACCGCTCCTTGAAAAAGGATCTGCCTATCATGCCATACGGTATTAAACTTTTGGCTATGGATAAACAGGATAGTATGCTTCATGATATGTTATTGTTGCTTGTGCTTCACAGCATGTGGTGAACAGGAATAGCTGTGCGTCATATGTAAACAAAGATTCTCGATCCGCACATGAATATTTCACAACGAGCATTGTTAGAGGTGTGTTTAAAAGAACAACCGGATTGGGTGTCGTTATTAAGTGAGTTGGCTGTGTTCAAACGTTGAAAAAAAAACGTCTGGCCTGCGCGGAAAGCGCAACACAGCGAAAGCTAGAAGAGCGGCATTTCAGACCCTTTCCATGCACTCATTGGGTAACTACTGCGAGTGCACTTGCTTAATACCCACTAAGACATAAGTAATAAACTTTTGGGTTGTAGGCCAGCATTCGCTATGCTTTTTTTTTTACCATTCTTCTAGGAAGCGTGGTATCCGCTGAACACTTGCAAGGAATTTCGTGCCAATTGTTCATGCAGTGGCTTACGACGATTAGGAATTGTGGCTGAAGTGGGTATGCACCTAAGTTAACAGGGGAACAAGAACAAGCTTTTGTAATGCGTTGGGGCATTGGGCGGTTCACTCGTTACGCTGTTCGCATTGTGTGACGAATAGTTTTTTCTTTCGCTGTTTTAAAACGCTTTATAAGTCGTAATAACGCGATTGTTTACCCGACATCAAGCCTGCCTAAGGCAAGTTCGCCAACAAGTCGCAAGGACCAGCGAGGAACTCGCGCTGTGTCAGTCATTGAGTGTTTATGAGTAACACTTGAGCGCTTATTTTCGTGATTTGATTGTACTTTTGTTTGATTGATTTGTCTTTATTGCGCAAGTACTTTATTACATACCATGAAAAAACAGACCGGCGTGGCTCAGTGGTAGAATACTGGGCTGGCACCCAGCAGACCTGGGTTTCGGGCCTCACTGTGTCTTTGGTGCTAAATTTTTTCCCTTATTTCGCGCGATGTGGGTACGGACACCGGCGGTGGCGGACAACTGCGCGTGACCCGAATTGTGATCTCATAACAGCTTTCGCTGTAATAAAACCAGTGACAGTAAGGTTTGCTTTTCAGCCTCGTTATGTTGTGCCTATAAATGTCTGTGTGCAAAGCTGGCACGAAAAAAAAAGAAAGTCTCGGTCTACGGGTATAACTCTCGCTTCAGTTGGAGATGTCCCGGGTTCAAATCAAGCAGAAGCCTGACCGTTTTTACACTTACAGTGATAGCCCAAACAAAACCGTACTGGGTATTCATTCTTTAGTTTTTCTGCACACAGTCAAAGCGTTGGCACGTACGTGTGAATGACGCAGAGACGAAGCGTGTAGCTGGGAGTCTTGATACCAACTAGCTTTATTGTTCGTTCAGATTGGTAGACTCGGGAACCGGTTCCCCTTTCTCTCCCCCTGCGTGCATTTGTTGGTGGTGCAGAAGGAGGGAAAGGCATGTCGGTCTGGATGAATGGATTGGATTGATGGATATGGCTGTACCCTTTGGATGGGGATGCGGCTAACGCCATCAAGCCGTAATACTTAGTGAACCAAAAACTAGATTAACCTTTTTTTCCCTCTAAATAGTGAGGTTGAGGACTCGTACTTTGTAGTGAAGGGTTTAATTTTCACTCTTGCCTTGACTTAAGCCACCTATTATATAACCTCCTTCTTGTTAACTATACCTGCCTAAAGTCTTTTTTGCCCTCCCTGTCCCTAAACCACAGTGCTTCGAAAAACTCTTCGCCATCATCCTCAACTATATGGTAAAGCCCTTTACAGAACCTTATCAAATGTTCAGCAGTTTCCTCTTCCTCTCCACACGCACTGCATACCGTGTCTACCCCTTCGTATTTGGCCCGATATGTCTTGGTTCG
Source organism: Rhipicephalus annulatus (assembly GCA_013436015.1). Lineage (NCBI taxonomy): Eukaryota > Metazoa > Arthropoda > Arachnida > Ixodida > Ixodidae > Rhipicephalus > Rhipicephalus annulatus. The sequence goes on from WOVY01004696.1 coordinate 54,797, forward strand.
GAATACTCCCGTCCTGACCTCCAGTAGTAGAGAACTACCCCGAGTATTATCATAGATCATTTCCTTGGCAATTTTCTGCTTAAAAGTTCAAAATAACTCTAGGGCAGAATTTTTAAATATTCCAATTCTCCACCTATTGGTCTCAGCTTCCTTCACCTTCTTCTTAACCTATAATTCTTTTTGGTTTGGCCTCTGCTGTCTTCTAAGTATTTACCAGTCAATTTTCTGGTTCGCTTCCTCCATTTTGTATCGACATTCTTCATGTACAAGTAGCTTAATATCTTCCTAGCCCAACGCTCCTCCCCCATTTCTCTCAATCGCTTCTCATATTTTATCTTGCTGCTAGCTTCCCTGCCCTCAAATGATGTCCATCTCATATCACCTTGTACTCCCTGATTTGGTGTATTCCCGTGAGCTCCTAAAGCAAGCCTACCTATTCCACGTTGCTTAATTTCTAATCTTGCTTGTACTTCTGATCTCATGCACAAGACCGCATTGCCGAACGTCAGACTAGGAACTATGACCCCTTTCCATATTCCTCTCACAACATCATACCTATTATATTTCAACAGTGCCCTATTTTTCATCACTGCTGCATTCCTGTTACCTTCAGTCGTCACGTATATTTCGTGTTCCCTCAGGCACTCGGTCCCATTGCTTATCCATACGCCCAGATAATTGTATTTATCTGTTATCTTTAGTGTGACCTCCAGTATTCTAAGCACACTTACTTCATTATCATTAAAAATTATGAGTGCTAATTTTTCCTTGCTGAATCTCAAATATATACTATCTCCCTCATTACCGCAAATGTTAATCTCTTCAAAGCTTCCTTCTTGTCGGCCATCAGTACTATATCATCTGCGTACATCCGTACTGGTAATGCCTGTTCAATGTGTTTTCCTTGTTTGATGAAAGAGATGTTGAAGCCCAGTCCACTTTCTTCTAATTTGGCCTCTAATCCTTGTAGGTACATCATGAATAACAAGGGTGACAGAGGACACCCCTACCTAAGCCCCCGTTTTTGCCTCTGCAGGCTTGGATACCTGTTTTTTCCACTTTATAACTGCCTTGTTACATTTAGAGATATCCTTTAAAAGATTAATGACTCCATCTTCTACACCCAGTGTGTGCAGTTTCCCCACAAGTCCTCTTGAACTACGCTCTTGTACGCTCTCTTGATATCCAAAAATGCTTGCCACAAGGACCTGCTTTCCTGTTCTGCTATTTCGATGCACTGCGTCAGTGAGAACAGATTGTCTCCCAACCTACTGTGTTTCCGAAACCCATTCTGCAGTTCCCCCAGCACCCCCTCATTCTCTATCCATGTCTGCAGTCTTTCCTTTATAATCTGCATCGCAAGCCTGTAGACCACTAATGTCACTTTTATAGGACAGTCTTTGTTTATGTCAGCTTTGTCCCTCTTTCCTTTATAGATGATGCTCATCCTGTTAAGTTTCCATCCCTCGGGAACTTCCCCATCGATTATTATTTTGCTCACTTCCTCTCTCAACACCTGCTTATACTTCGGACCTAATGATTTTATCAGCATAATTGAAATGCCGTCTAAGCCTGTTAATGTAGTACTAGGAACCATCTTCTCAGCCCTTTCCCACTCTCGTTGGGAAAATGGAGCCATTGCGCCAGTTGATTCATCCTTGTTTATTGTGGTGAATAAAGCACTTTGTTGAAATTTTCTGTCACCCTTGTTCTTATATATTCAATAGCTTCGTCCCCTTCTAGCCTAGCACCTTGAGCTGTAGTTATAAACCTCTGCTCTAGGCTCGTCTCATTTCTTAGGGAGTTTAGATGGTTCCAAAATTTTGCAGCTGCCTTTCTAACTTTTTTATGTACTTCTGCCAGTCACTGAGCTCCCTTTTTTCTAATTTTTTCATTGATCAAAAGGGATGCATCCCTTCTACAGCTTAGAAATATTTCCCATTTTCTTTCAACATCATGTGTCGGTTCACCCCGCTCCTTAGCATGTCTGTGTTCGCTAGAGGCTTCCTGACGTTTTGCTATGGCTCTCTTAACTTCCTCATTCCACCAACTCTTGCGTTTGTGTCTTCTTTTCCGGGGTGACTTGTCACGTGCCTTAGCAAGCTCTAGCTCAAACAGTCTAATTAGGTTCGTGTATGTCCGCACTGTTCTATTATCCTCAGTGATTACTTTCTCAATTTGTTTAGCAGCTATTTCTATTTGCCTTTCTGAATAAAAATTTTACTGTAGTTGCTCATCTTGTCTCCTTCCATCTTTCACTGTTCTTCCAAAACTTAGCTTGATACGTTTGTGATCACTACCAAAACTTTTGGAGCCACATTCATCTATGTGTATTCAACTGAGCTTATCATACATCCTATGTGACATCAGTGCGTAATCTATCGTCGAGTGCAGCCTTCCTACCTCCCATGCTTTTTACCTTCCACACTTCTCGCTGTTTCAAATGATCAAATCATGCCTTTCACACATATCCATGATCATTTTGCCGGTTGGGTTGGTATACCCATCTATATCTTCTATATGCGCATTCATATCTCCTAGTATAAGTATCTGGCACTCTCCTCCTAACTCCTCAATGTCCTTTGGTATACACTCTACCATTCCCTGGTTTTCCTCTCTGGCCTTTGCTCCCGTCCACAAGTACACCAAACTAAAGAGGGTCATTTGCCCTGCTACTTTCCCTTGTAGCCATAAATGTTCCTTGCACTCCTGCTTGACCCTTTGCCAGTCTGTACTTTTATGAATGAATGCCCCAATACCACCCCCCTTTCTGCTGCCTTCTGTTCTATTACAATATTCCCACGCGTAGTCCGGATTGTTATGATGCTGTTCCATGTCCCTAAGATGTGTTTCTACCGAACCGTTTACCATCGGCCTCTCCTCTCATAGCTGTTTTTCTATCTCTTTCCACTTCAGCCTGTTCCTGCCACCCTGCATGTTAACATTGTAAAGAAGAGGAAGTACTCTGGCGCAAAAGCAGCAGCATCGAGAGTGCAGCAGCGGCTCGAGCTCGGAAATTGCGGCTGGTGCATCGCCTTCCAAGCCTTCCAAGCATCAACCTTTCTGCTCAATAAATCTCCTTCATAATTGGTTGAGCCGTGCCGGGTACCGTCCCTTACACCTTCCCGCTACCATCCTGGAACTCTGTTCTCAACGGCTACCTTCTGCTATGCCGGACACCGATTAGCGGACGCTTCCATCTCTTCCGGCCCCCTGTCCAGGCAGTGTTCCTCAGCGGGAGCCTTTAATCTTCAGTGGAACAGATGACAACGACGCTGAAGATTGGCTCTCGACTTCCGAACGGGTGAGCGCTTTAAACAGATGGACGGACGCGGACAAGTTGACACGCTTGCCGTTCTACCTCGTGGGTGTAGCCAGCCTTTGGCTTAGAAACCACGAGGCAGACGTCCGAACGTGGCCGCAATTTAAAACGTCGATTGTAGCAGTCTTCGATCGACCTGCCGTCCGAAAACTTCGTGTCGAGCAACGTTTACGTACACGCGCACAAGAAACGGGTGAAACCTTCACAAGTTACATAGAAGACGTCGTCGATTTGTGCAGACGCGTGAACGCCGCAATGAGGGAAGCTAAAAAATGTAAGCACAATTTCAAAGGGATTGATGACGACGCTTTTCAAATGCTCTTGGCGAAAAGCCCGACCACTGTTAACGACGTAATTAGCCTCTGTCAAAGCTACGATGAATTGCGGTAGCAGCGAGCTCTGACAAGACGTCCTCCAGCGCATAATTTGGCATCGCTGTCTAGTGTGATCAGTGGTCATGACCAAGCGTCACTAATAGCCGAAATAAAAGCGTTTGTCCGCGAAGTCGCACGACAGCTTTCCTTGGTGCCGTTCACACCAGAACCTACCACAACTTTACCATCGTCTCTACGTGGCATCATTCAAGGAGAGGTCGCTTAGGCCTTACCAGTTGCTCGCGAGCCTAATCTTGTGGCTGCTCCTCTCACCTACGCCGCGGCTGCAGCCATGCCAACTCGCAAGGCGCCTGCGCCTCCGTTCCAGCCTCACACGAGCTATCTCCCAGCTCCAGTTTACTGGACCAGCACTAACACCGCCAACACGTGGCGCACCCTCGACAATCGCCCGATATGTTACGCTTGTCGATACCCCGGACACTTCGCAAGGTACTGCCGCCGCCGGACGCATATCACCGATGAAAACCGCCGTGAGCCTTTCTTCCCGCTTGACTCCAACGCGCGATACGGTTCCTCCACTCCAATGCCAGCCCGCTACCAGGACGACCACCGCCCTCGATCGAGACGTCTTCGCTCGCCCTCTCCCCGCCGCCGCTCGCCTTCTCCTATGCGTCGACGGCCCGCGCCTAACGAGGAGGAAAACTAGACGACGCAGTTCCTGAGACAAGAACTGCGCAAGTTTCGGTTTGCCCAAGTCCTCATTTGTCACCTAGCAATGTTATTGATGTATTCATAAAAAATATCCCTACTGTCGCTCTTGTAGATACCAGTGCAGCTGTTTCTGTTATAGATACCGGATTTTACCGCTCAATTCGCAAGGTTACGACGCCTTTCTCTGGATTATCGCTTCGCACAGCCAGTGTTCAACTTGTTCAACCGACCGCAGTATGTACAGCTCGCGTGACAATTCGGGACGTTCTGTATACGATAGAGTTCATGGTTCTTTCATCGTGCTCCCATAATATTATCTTGGGATGAGACTTTTTGTCACGTCATAACGCCGTGATCGACTGTGTCAGGGTTGAGGTTGAATTTTGCTCACTGGATGACCAAGCGTCCGTCGACACCCAGTCTGCAGCTAAACTTGTCATTAGCGATGACACCTACATCCCTCCATGCTCTTTTGCGTTCGTGCCAGTTTCATGCAGCGCCATATCCGACGGGGTCTCCTTCACACCATCTCCAATATTCGTCGCCCGAAGAGCTTTCCCCCTGCCTTTTGCTGCTCTCGACCTTGTAGAAGGCTCAACCACAATGCCAATTTATAATCATGAGTTGTCGTCTTTATCCCTACTTTGTCACGAGTGCCTTGGCCACGTCGAGACAATTGGTTCTTCCAGAATTATGTCCGTCCTCGATGAGGTGCCCTCTGCCTCCGTCTGTGAACTGGCGGTCGTCTCAGCAGCTGACTCAACGTCGGCGAACATATTTCAACCATTCATCGCTGCAGATTTGACATCTTCGCAGCGTTCACAACTCCTCACCATTCTTGAGAGCTACCGCCATTCTTTCGACATTGAACAAACATCTCTCGGCCGTGCCTTAGCAGTAGAACACCACATCGACACTGGGTCCCACTCACCGCTGCGACAGCGACCATATCGCGTGTCCGCTACAGAACGCCGCGTCATCGCTGACCAAGTAGACGACATGCTTCGCAGAGGCGTCATTCAAACTTCACAGAGCCCATGGGCGTCTCCGGTGGTCCTCGTCAAAAAGAAAGACGGTTCTATTCGTTTCTGTGTCGATTTCCGGCGATTGAACAAGATCACGCTGAATGATGTCTATCCACTACCGCGCATTGACGATGCTTTGGACAGTTTACAGGGTGCCGAGTTCTTTTCCTCGTTAGACTTGTGGTCAGGCTACTGGCAGGTGCTTACGGCGGAAGCCAATCGCCCCAAAACCGCTTTTGTCACGCCAGACGGCTTATATGAATTCACCGTCATGCCCTTCGGACTTTGCAATGCACCTGCAACGTTCGAACGAATGATGGACAACATCCTGCGTGGACTAAAATGAAAGATATGCTTGTGTTACCTCGATGATATCGTGGTCTTTGCCCCTAATTTTGACACATTTGACACATACTTACATCGCCTTCAGCACGCCCTTACTTGCTTAACTACCGCCGGTTTGCAATTAAACCTAAAAACTGTCAATTTACCATGCGTCAACTCAACATTTTGGGCCACGTTGTTTCCAAGGAAGGCATCCTCCCGGATCCCGAGAAATCGCGAGCTCTTACGGCGTTTTCTAAACCTGCCACCATCAAAGAACTTCGAAGTTTCATCGGCTTGTGTTTGTATTTCCGGCAATTCGTCCGAAACTTCGCGTCTATTATATCACCTCTCACGCAACTTCTCAGCAACTGTAAAGACCTCTTATCGTGGTCCCCTGCCTGCGACGAGGCTTTCACCAACTTGCGACGGCTTCTCACGACGCCACCCATTCTGCGCCATTTCGATCCTGAAGCCCCAACTGAAAACCACACTGACGCCAGTGGTGTAGGCCTGTGTGCTGTGCTGGCACAGCGTAAACCGGAGCATCAGGAATACGTCGTGGCATACGCTAGTCGCACACTTACCAAGGCTGAGAGCAGCTACAGCGTCACAGAAAAGGAGTGCTTAGCCATTGTGTGGGCCCTTGGAAAGTTTCGCCCATATCTATATGGTCGTTTTTTTGAAGTCGTGACCGACCACCACGCACTGTGCTGGCTTTCGACGTTAAAAGACCCATCTGGCCACCTCGCTCGCTGGGCGTTGAAAATTCAAGATTATAATATACGCGTGGTTTATCGGTCTGGACGGAAGCGTGCTGACGCCGACGCCATTTCCCGTTCCCCCCTGTCTCAGAATGCCACAGCTGACTCCACTTGCGATTCCACATTGTCATCACTTGACTTTGACACCATTGCTATCGAACAACGCAATGACCCATGGACTGCATCTCTCCTCAATCATCTCTCCGACAAATCTGAACTCCCAAAGACGCGAACGCTCCGGCGCCAAGTTACACACTTCTCGATACGTGACACGCTTCTCTATCGACGCAACTACGCACCAGAGAGACGCAAGTGGCTGCTCGTCGTTCCACGAACCCTGACGTCGCAGATTTGTTTCTCTTTCCACGCTGACCCACAATGTGGCCACGCAGGAGTCTTCAAGACCTACGAAAGGCTTCGACATCGCTACTACTGGCGTGGTATGTATACCTTCGTCCGCAACTTCGTCCGCTCTTGTGCCGAATGTCAGCGCCGAAAATCTCTACCACACGCCTCCGCCGGTGAACTGCAGCCTTTACCATGCCCTTCCCGACCCATCGAATGGGTTGGAATAGATATTTATGGGCCACTTCCATTGACTCCGACTGGCAACAGGCGGATAATAGTTGCTATCGACCACCTAACGCGCTATGCTGAGACCGCTGCTCTTCAAACGGCTACAGCACAGGAGGTTGCCACTTTCCTACTGCGTCATTTTGTGTTGCGTCATGGAGGCCCTCAAAAACACCTCAGTGACCGCGGCCGCGCCTTCTTGTCCGAGACCATTGAAAAATTGCTCGCTGAGTGTGCTATTGTACATCGCACAATCGCACATGTACCACTTACCACCCTCAAACCAATGGGGCTACCGAACGCTTTAATCGTACTCTCGGTGGCATGCTATCTATGTATGTGACGCCTGATCACTCTAACTGGGACTTAGTCCTCCCATTCATTACATACGCCTATAATACGTCAACGCAAGCGACAACAGGTTTCTCCCCTTTTTACCTCCTCTACGTCCGTCACCCTTAATTTTCCACACCATTGACACCATTCTGCCCTATCGACCTTATGCGTCCGAGTGCCTGCCGATCTTGGACGCCGCCAGACACGCAGAAAAATGCCGCCAGTTAGCTCGTCGCTTTACCTGCGATGACCAAAACAGGCAAAAAGCAATTCATGATGCCCAGACCTCAACTCCCGTTTTTCTTCCGGGTGCTCTTGTGTGGCTGTCAGTGCCGCATCCCACACCTGGGCACTCTTCCAAACTTCTGCCAAAGTACGATGGGCCATATCGTATTCTCGAACAAACTTCGCCAGTAAACTACCTCATTGAGCCTCTTACGCCACCATCAGACTTGCGACGTCGCAACCGCGAGGTTGTACACGTCCAGAGGCTCAAGCAGTACCACGGTTCAACGCCGCCTGCACAGGACTAAGCCGCCAGGATGGCTCCTTTTTTCCGCGGGGCCATTGTAAAGAAGAGGAAGTACTCCGGCGCAGAGGCAGCAGCATCGAGAGTGCAGCAGCGGCTCGAGCTCGGAAATTGCGGCTGGTGCATCGCCTTCCAAGCCTTCCAAGCATCAACCTTTCCGCTCAATAAATCTCCTTTATAATATACCCTATATAGGATTTGGCTCAGCGCTTGTGGCTACGTCTATTTCTGCCCCGGACTCTACCTATATTAGATACTGGTGGCACTTTAGAATTGTATCTGTCCTTGCCACCTGTCAAAGAGTCTCCCTGGTTGCTTTCCTCATTATTAACTATCCTGCACCCCGAAGGGCCCGCTTTAAGATGTCGAGGGTGTCAACACAGTCAGGTGTTGGCATGTACGTGGGAATGACGCAGAGACGAAGCGTGTTGCTGGGAGTCTTGATACCACCTAACTTTATTGTTCGTTCAGCTTGGTACACTCAAAAACCGGTTCCCCCTTTTCTCCCTTTCAGCGCATTTGTTGGCGGTTCAGAGTTTGGGAAAGGCATGTCGGTCTGTGACACGCTGGCAGCGCCACCTGCTGTGCCGTTGCGCACGTAAAAGTTCACCACAATGGCGCAAGAGAGACTTGAATACGCAGCTCTGGAAAGCGACACAGGCTCATTAGTCTACGAGGGTGGTCTGAAAAGTTCGCGGCCTCAATAAGAATCACGTGAGCTAATACTCTCAGCACTTGTGTGCATGCTCATGCAAGTTTCTGCAAGTATTGGATGAAACGCTGTCTAGTGCCGACTAGTAGTTTGGCTTTGCCAGTTGATCACAGTGGGTGTAGCATGAAGCACCGTAAGGCATGGAGAAGCTTGAGTACCGGGTGGTGATAAAGTGCTTTGTAAAAGAAGGTTCATCTCCAAATGAAATTCACCAAAGCTTCGTTACAGTTTAAAGCAAGATTCGCATTCATCCTCCACATTCAAGGAATGGGCTGCTGAGTTTAAGCGGGGGAGAGCGAGCATTGAAGATTACCAGCGCGAAAGGCAACCAAAAAGGGCAACAACTTTTGAATTGGTATGGTTTTGAAAGACAGAAGGGCGAAGTTGGATGAAATCGCCGTGGATGTTTACATCTTAGTGGAATGTGTATACATTACATTTTGGACAACAAACCGCACACGAAGAAGCTCTGTGCGAAACGGGTGCCACGCATCCTTACTCCTGAGCAAAAACGCAACCGCATGACGATGTCACAGCGTGATTAGGAGTTTATAACAAAACTCCAGTGGACTCTTTGCTCAGATTTATAACGATAGATGAAACTTGGATTCACCATTACACAACAAAATTGAAAGAACAATCAACGCAGTGGACTGAGGCTGGGTCCTTTGCACCAAAGAAAGTCAACTCAGTTCTCTTCGCAAGAGAAGTGACGGCCTCCGTTTTTTTAATGGGGGGATGCTAAAGGCATACTGCTTATGAATTATATTGAAAAGGGTAAAACCGTAACTAGGTATATTATTTTGACCTTTCAATTCAAGTGGATTGGAAAATTTGTGAGAAAAAACTAGGTTTGCAGAAGAAGAAATTCATCAAAGTCACAGGGGCACAAACGATATTTTGCAATGGTCAAATGGCATGCTTCGAAGAACAATTTGTTGGAGAACCCAACCTGTTTTCTCCTGATCTGGCCCCGTCGGACTGTCACCTTTTTCAAAAAAAAAAAAAACTCAAAAGTTTTTTTGGTAGGCAACAATTTTCGTCTAGTGAAGAAGTGATTCCTGCTGTAGATGAGCACTTGTTAGAACTTCCACAGTCATTTCAAGGACAGAATCTTGGCTCTGGAACATCGATGGACTAAGTGTGTAAAGTTGAGGGGAAACAATGTTGAAAAATAAAAATAATTTTGAAGTTTCACAAGGCTTTGTCCTACATCAGGCCGAGAACTTTTCAAAAACACCTCATCGGTTTCTTTGGAATATTCTGCAAATGACACTTAGAAAAATAAATCAACTTTAACTTCATTAGGGATTGAGTTTTTACCATTTGAAAATACAGGAGGTGTGCCCTACGGCATAGTGATGCTATTTTTATTACACAGCGCGTGAAAAAACACGAATAGCTGTAGGGCATGGAGAGATGTACATAGATACAAGGCCTGCTAGTGAATACTTAAAGAAAATGTTCTGTTTATTAGAGAAGTGTATGAATCTCTTAGTGTGCCACCAGAGTGGTTACCTAGCTTTGATGAATTCCCTGCCATTAAATATTATTAACGTAATGTACGAACATAGTACACTCACGCATTGAACATCAAGTTTGATTTTCTGGCTGGGGTTGATTGATTGATTGATTTGTGGGGTTTAATGTCCCCAAAACCACCATATGATTTTGAGAGACGCCGTAGTGAAGGGCTCCGGAAATTTTGACCACCTGGGGTTCTTTAACGTGCACCCAAATTTGAGTACACGGGCCTACAACATTTGCTTCTGGCTGGGGTTGATAGTCCGTATCGCTATGAACAGGTTTTCAATAAATAACTAAATATACAGCTTGTTGATCTATTGTTATGATTCTCGCTTCAAGCGTGAGTGGTCCCGAGTTCAAGTCCCGGACGAGTCCGATCGTTTCATACCTTGTCACTGACAGCCCAATCGAATGTTACCGTACTCCTTCTTCATTATTTTTTGCTCCCTGCAATCGATCAACAACAGATATTAGTATGCCGCACCAGCAGGTAAAGCCTGGCTCTCCTTATCATACATTCAATAATAAATAATAAAGCTCGCTCGTTGGTCTAGGGGTATTGGTATAAGAGGTCCTGAGTTCAAATCCCGAAAGAGCCCGATAATTTTTTCTTAACTGGTAAAACACAAGTTTAACCGAAATGCTAATGCAATATTCCTTCGCTTTCTGCGTACAGTTAGGGCAAAACAAAGCTATAGATATGCTGCAAGCCACAAAGGAAGC